>JAXBDA010001856.1:0-49216 GCA_036023075.1 Gaultheria prostrata | reverse complement strand
TAATTTATTAAAAATAGGGAGGGTAATAGGGAGTGTTGTTGGAGTGTTGATAGAAAAAGTGTCAAGTTATAATAGATATATGCACTGTTCACAAACTTTTTTGAGGAGTTATTGTTGGGGTTGCTCTCAGGTTCCATTCACTGGGTGCCGCGTGGGACCCGAGGCCGAGCTAGCCGAACACACTCAGTTGCTAGCTCGGCCTCGGACCCGTGTTGTGTCGCGATTAACGCGCGAAGGGATTCGTTTCACGTGTTGGTGTTGCGCCATTAGGGTTTTTGGTCCTTTTTCTCTTTGCGGCTATGAGGGCTTTTGCCATTTTTGTGAAAGTTTGAATCAAGGGTATTTAAGTAAGCATGTGATTTTGGAGTGACGTGGATGTGTTCGGAATTGTTCTCGATATATTTAGAGTAGTGATAGGTACACACTCTCCTCATCCACTCCCTCTCACACCCTCCCTCACATGGGGTGTGGTCCCCCCATGTGAAGGAGGGTGTGAGAGGGAGTGGATGGGAGGATGTGTACCTATCATTTTTGATATATTTAACCTTGCCATAATAATCAGGATTCCATTTTCTATTGGAATTTTTTTTTGTTTAGAAATTTTAAGTAGTGGACAGAAATGCCCATCTTATTTTCTGTTCATTCACTCTATTGAGTATTGACAATCTTTGCAGTGTCTGTTGTAAAAGATTTCACTTTTAGCAGGCTGTCAGTGTTGCCTAGTCAAATCCCATCTCAAAATGACATAACTACCCCCAGTAGAATAAACCCATAACTACCCTCAGTAGAATAAACCCTATCCACAACTTGCCCAAGACTGGTGGCTTTTCTGGGAATTCCACAAATTACTGAGCCTGCCCTAACCATGTCGACGGACCCACGTATTTGTCAATGGAAAGGTTGTAGTTTTGGTCTCTGATGAGGGCATTTTGGTACTTGAATTATTGGTCATTATTTCCGGAAATCCGGGTTGGAATCTAGAAAATCCGACACACGTAGCATGGGGTCCGGGGCCTGGTGTTGGCCCGTTGGGTCATGTTAACCTCAATTACCGGTAAACATTGGGTTAACCGCCTAAAAGTGCACCAACAGGTGTAAACAACCGTGTGCACATATAAATAAGGAAAACTCCCACTAGTATGTTATTGGGAGAGGATCTTCCCTAGTTATTTAAAATGACTGCACCTTTTATACATATTTTTGTAACTCATAAGTCCGGGTTCGAGACAGCTTACGTACACATTCGCTAATCCTAAAGCTCAAACCAACTGCCCAATTATAGCCGGAGTTATACTTGATATGTACTAACCCAAAAGAAGTTGAGAGTACACTTTTCTAACCTCTAAAACGTTGGGGAAGAACAAACTCCCAAGTCATTGGCCTATTTTTTGGTTTTTTCGCGGTCATTTTGGTACTCGGAATTCTAGTACACAATTCATTTTCCTCAAATGTACACAATTTGGATCTTGGTTTTGGATCTCTATCATTCATTTTACTTAAAAAGTATAATCGAATATGTTGGGTTTTTTTTCAGAGTGGCATGCAGGAAGCAAGGAGGGATCAGATTCACAATCAACGGTTTCCGTTTCTTCAACCTGGTTCTGATCAGCAACGTCGCGGGTGCAGGAGATATCGTGAGGGTTAGCGTGAAAGGAGCCAACACCCAATGGATGGCCATGAGCCGCAACTGGGGGCAGAACTGGCAATCCAATGCCGTCCTCTTCGGCCAGGCCTTGTCCTTTAGAGTCACAGCCAGTGACCGTCGCAGCTCCACCTCATGGAACGTGGCACCCGCCCATTGGCAGTTCGGCCAGACTTTCATGGGCAAGAACTTCCGTGTCTGAAATTTCAAGACAAAATTTCCCAATTTTCCCGCCTTCGGTTTTTTATTTTCTCGGGAAACTTTGAAGGAAAGTGGAAAATTAGAATAGTAGAAGAAGAAAAAGGGTGATGATAGGTTAGAAAAAGTGGGGTTTGTGGGTGGCTTTTTATATTTCCACTCTAGTTTTTGCTGTTTTTTTTACTTTTTACGGTTTTTTTTTAAGTGTGGGATGAGCTGGTTGTCTAAGTGAGAACCAGCAAAAGCTGAGGTGGCTGCAGGGAATTTCAAAAAAAATTATTGTAGCCCGCAGCTATAATGATATATATATATATATATATATATATATATATATCTATCATCATTTTTATTATTATGATAATGATATACTAGTAGTTGGGGTGTTTTAAATGTTTGGTTTTGTACTGATGTTTGAGATTAATGTGGTAATTAAAATGTGGATGGTTTTTGGTTAGAGAGATTTCTCAATGTTTGTTGGATGGAGTTTGTGCATCTCAGGGGGTGTTCCACTTTTTCAGTTTTTTTTGGCTTTTTGATTTTTCACAATTTTTTATGTGATGTATTGTGAGAGCGAATAACTGTCTCGATTTTAGAAATAATCTGACTTTTTGACTTTTTTGAGTTTGTGGAATAGGGCCTCAAGAATCTAAAAGTCGCTAGGCGCTTCCATGGGTGGTCGGGCACCTTGTAGATCCGAGGATCGAGTATTCAGTGCCTAATCGGGCTAGTTGGCAAGGAGCTTTCTAGCACTTAGACAGTGAGTACTCGGTCTTTCAACTTCTTTTAGAACACAGATGTATCTTTTCATAATTGAATTAACAGAGAAAAGTTGAAAGAAATACTCGTATGAAGTGAAATCGACCCTATTCATTGATTAAAGTTGGGGTCCTATCAATGGTCGACAGTTTCTTCAGAACGTATATGGTCAAAATTTTGTTCTCTTTTTGTAGTACTTGGTATTTTGGTTCAAAGCTCGGGACAATACAACCTGAAGGATTTTACCAAAAAATTAGTAGGGACAAAGTTACAAAATTTTATACCTCAGGTGATAACCTTAGGCATTATATACATCTATTTATTGAACCACAAACATATCAAATATATATTTCATTGATAAAATAGCCAACTACAGTGCACGTTTGAAGGACACTAACAAAAAACCACAAAAAAATCAGCAATAGTAGCGAAAAACTAACAAATCCACCCAAGATTAGGTTTTATGTACGTAAATGAGCAAGAAGCTGAAATATCGGTCCGCCATCGGTGCTGAGGTTGCGTTGTCAGTTGAACCTGCCGCGGCCTTCATCATTGATTTTAAAGCCACTTAGGCAATATTTCCATGTGTTAAACATCATTTGGTTTTATTATCCAAAAAAAAAAAAAACCATTGATTTGCATTGAAGGGAGTGGGCCCGCATTGAATTGTTTCAAACAAGAGGCCACCAATTTGTTCCAAAATTAGCAAACCTCACATGCCAGGCTCAGAGAGAGAGATACCCAATTTTTAAAGCGGTCGATATATATATGGGTACCGACCAAACAGGGACAGACCACGTACCGACGGCGCTGGAGACTCCTGTGTGGGTCCCTAACGGCCAATCCGAGCCGTTCATCGTGCTTAGAATCAAAATCCGAGTGGGTTTTGCACGGGAATCGAGGCCATCGGACGACTGTAAGTGCTCGATCTAAATTCATCCCATTTCACTTTTGCATGAAATTGGGTGATTTTAGATCGAGCACTTACAGCCGTCCGATGGCCTCGATTCCCGCGCAAAACCCACTCGGATTTTGATTCTAAGCACGATGAACGGCTCGGATTGACCATTTGGGACTCACACGGGGGTCGCCGGTGCCGTCGGTACGTGGTCGGTACATATGAGCATTGTTCTTTTTGAAGCCATGGCATCTTGCAACTTGCAAGCAACCATTTGGGGGCCGTTTGGTAATATTTTTGTTTTTTGTTTTATATTTCTAAAAAATTAAAAGTAGAATCATGTTTATTGTTTATAAAAACAAAAACAAAAAAACATGTTTCGTAGTGTGCGTTTGGTAACGTTTTTGTTTCTTGTTTTTTGTTTTTAAAAAACGAAAAATAGAATCATGTTTATTATTTATAAAAACAAAAACAAAAAAACATGTTTGGTAATAAAATTTCTGTAAACAGTAAAAAATGAAAACAACACAAAACATGTTTGGTAGCATCATTTTGATTTTTTTTTTAGCATCACAGTAAAGAGCCAATAAAGCCAAGTTAACTTGAGCCCGGTTACTGCAGATCCAAAATGCCCAGTCCTAGTGCTGCAAAAATACTAACTTCTAAGTGCACAACCAACAATAGTAGGACGAACAATAGCAAAATCCTTAACAAGAAATTGTAAGCAACAGTCAAATTCATAAGCCTCTTCAATGAACAAACCAAATCTGGTAGCACTCTTGATAGCTTGTTCTAAAGCATAGAACATAAATATAAATAACCTTGGAAAAACATAATAACGAGTCTAAACCTTTTCCATTCAAAAGACTTGTCTAAAGTCTTTTGATCCACGCGAGTCTCCTTTTCTCAGGCATATCCATGAACATTTGCCTCCAAAGAATATCACCATGCAGGCATACCCTAGAATTCTACCTCATTCAAAAGCAAATTCATACACAAATTCAACAAATTCGTACACAGATTCAACCGTACAGAGAGAGAGAGAGAGAGAGAGAGAGAGAGGGAGAGAGAGAGAGAGATCGTAGTGACAAGATAGAGAGAAGAGATCGTAGATGTGTGTGTGTGTGTGAGAGAGAGAGAGAGAGAGAGAGAGAGAGAGAGAAGCTTACCAGAGGCGGGTTTGAAGGCTGGAGAGAAGACGATCGATTTTGCCTTGGAGAGAATGACGGGTTTTGTGTTTTGACGAGGGGACTTCACAAGTTGTGGGTGTTTTTTGAAACACCTGTTTTACAAATCACATTTTTTCTGTTTTGAAAATTTTCAGAAATTTTGAAAACATTTTTTAAAAACACAAAACATAAATATATTATCAAACATATTTTCGTTTTTAGTTTTGAAAAAAATTGAAAACAAAAACAAAAAACAAGAAACAAAAACGTTACCAAACGCACCCTTACCAAATACATTTTTGTTTTTAGTTTTGAAAAAAATTGAAAACAAAAACAAGAAACAAAAACATTATCAAACTCCCCCTTGGTAACTACAGGGGTTATTTTTATATACTTATAATTTATTTTATAAATATCCTCCAATATTTTTTTATATATCTAACAAACAAATCTAGAGAATGCTACTGTTTATCTCAACTCCAACTGCACGCCTCTAATTCTATCTATATTTCTGTAAGAACTCAACAATTTTTCATTTATTCTAAAAAATTTGAATTTATAATTAAACTTAGTAATTATTTTCTCATAACGCCACAGTATTCTTTGATAGCATATCGGCACACTTGTTTGCCTCTCGATAGATATGTCCCATCTTCATCCTCTCAAACAATACATGCGAGTTGGCTCGTTTGCAGCCCAACTCGCAATGGGCATATGACCTTTCAATGACCCAGTTGTAGATGTCGGTGACTCGGTGGGTTCTCTGAACAACCATCATCATGTGCTCCCACCGCTGGGCATTAATTGAAGTTGTTGCTTGCTTCATGTTTTCCAGTTTTTCTCCTCTTTTTTTTTTGGTCTACTTTACTTTGACTTTACCTGTACACATTCACACTTCCTAGTGGAGGTTCCAAATTTTGCTGTTTTTTTTTTAAGCAGAAAGGAAATTATGCAAATTTAAGAAAATCGCACTTCCAATTTCTCAAGGGCATCAATTAAGTGTATAAGAGAGTCGAGCCAAACTTCAGAGTGATCCAACTTCTAGCGGAATCCTTGAGACAAGTTTTTATACATGTGGGGTCAAATACTGCCATGGTTATGCAAAAAAGTACTCCCTCCGTCCCGAATTTATTGTCCATTTACGGGCATACGTGTCATTTTTCAATTGCTTATATCTTTCAATCTATGATGTTTTTTACAATTTTAAAAACTTTGTTTAATAGAACTCATCGAGAGCTATCAAACTAGATGAATATGGAATATGTATAGCATTATACATTTGAAAATATAAATAATTTTTTGAGATGTTGTGAATAGTGCAAATATACAAAAAATTTGGGACGGAGGGAGTAGCTTGTATTAATAGTGGTTCTTATGTGTTGGAACTTTGATAAGTTTTAAAATTTAAAAGATATATCTTAGAGTATGTCTACTCCTTATCTTTTTTTTTTTTTTTTTTTTCTCAAACTCAAAATTTGAATAAAACCCCTAAAAAAATTATTCCACTCCTTACTCCAATCTTATATCTATTTGAGTAAAATTAAATTTTTTACTCAAATTTTGCTGGCATATTTCTCCCCTCCCAAATTTATACAATGTCCTTAATGAAACTTTTACTCACATTTGTGCTTAAATTTGGGTTTGCCCATTAATTGGAATATTTCATATCAAATTTTGTCTTAAATGTGAGTAAAAGTATAAAAGGGATTGGAGACTTTTGGTGAGGAAACCTAGTGACAAAATCAGAATTTCCTCACCAAATGAGATCTTTTTGGCGAGGAAATAAAATTTATTGCCAATCGGTATCTTTTGGCGAGGAAACCCATATCGTGTCACCAAAAAGTCGGCAAAAGTACCCTTTTTGCGGCGAAATGGTTTTTCTCCAAAAGTAACATTTAGCAGAGAAAATTCAAATTTCAACACCAACTGGTAGATTTTCGCAACGAAATATGAGTTTCCTAGCCAAAAAAAGTACCCGTCCATGAATTTTGTTGCCAAATCTAATTCTAATTTTTTATTTTTTTCAAATAGTTTGTATTGTTTAAAATAACTAATACATATACGTATGGGAGCCGGCTACGGAGCCATAAATTTACCAAGAGATGTGGGTTTTAGTTTTAGATGAAAAAATATGTTTATATATTAGAGCGCCATCTCTTTTATCCGAACTACTTCATATCTGATTTTTGCACCAAGTTATAGACGGTTATATCCGCCTCGAGTTGAATATAATAACACCACCTCCCCCATCCTCATTACATCCGCCTTCTACCCGGCTTCTTAATTACGAAAATGCTATCGTCTATAGACATCCACCTGGTCACATCCATTACAAAATAAACCAAAAATATACATATCACATCTTCTATGAAATACTCAAACAAATCATCTACAACATATTTTCTCTATCTCTGCTCATACTATATCCACCAAAAACCTAATCCGCTCGAACAAACGACATTATCATGACCAAAGGTAACATAAAAAAATAAAAAATCTCTAAACTATGACCCATCACCCATATATATTCCCAACCCAATTCCTTCAAACAGGTTGAAGCAACACTACAAAACTTATTCGCTTTTCCATGCCTCAGCTTTTGGTACTGAGGTAAAAGTGGATAAATGGTGCTAGGTTCTATTAAACTTCAGAAAGTCTAGGTACCCGAAAATGATATCCAGAAAGTATCCAGAATTTAAATTTCACGGTCCAGAAAGTGAATCTGGGCCGTTGAAGTTTAAATTCTGGGTACCTTTTCCGCGTATATAGCAGTGCTCATTAAACTTACCTATCAAGCAGCCCAAATTGGAAAGGGAAAACCCTATCTAGCTAGGGTTGAAAAGAGAACTAAAGCATGGCATATATACCTTATCTTTTTTTCTTGAAAACAAAGGGCTTTCGGCAGGAAAAACAATGGCAGAGATTGGAAATCCTCTTCTTGTGGATAACACAGTTGAATTTTGAATTTATACCGCAACTTTCATTGGTTAAAACTTGGGATTCCTCTTGCCAGTCAAATGGTTCTTTCTTACTCAAGTTGCTGAAAAAATCTCAAGGCTTTGTCAATTGGGTTTTTGGGGTTTGTGGTGTGCACAACATTAAGTTCAGATATTTCGTTATCGATAAAATTATAGTGAAGTGAAGTTAGAAAAAGAATATATTGAAGGTTGTTAGGAATCTTAGGATTTCGAACCCCACAACGCCCTGCGGATCTTGGGAACAATGAATCACGGAACGAAACATAAACAATCGTGCGTAATGGAAATCGGAAAGAAAAATGAGACACAAGATATACGTGGAAAACCTCAACGCGAGGAAAAACCACGAGAGCCACACCGGTCCACTATGAAATCGAAATCAAGAGCTTGTTTTCTCGTAATCTCTTTGAGATGTGCGTTTTCTCTCGCCTCTCTTTGTTTTTCTCTAAAAACTAATAACCCTAATTATTAGCAAACATCAAAATAAATAGGTCATGCCCTATGGCCGAAATTACACACCGAAGTCCAAAAGTCAGTGTCCCGTGGGGGCTCCGCTCCCTACACCCCGGGATAACCGCTATTGAAGGTTGGTTGCACCCCAACAAAGGCTTTATGCATTCATTTGATAGAGAAAATTGTGAGAAAATTAAAAGTTTAATTATGTAGGTCACCAAAAAATTAAGCTCTGATACAATATGATATTTCTTTGAGATGCAAAACTCAAAATTGATTCGCATATAGGTGAGTAGCCTCTAGACTAAATTAACCAAGCTTGAGAGACTTAAGTGAGCGATGTGATGAGATAAATTCTAAAGATTCTTAGGCCCAATCATCCTATATAAATATGGCAAAGTTTAGGGTGGCCATTGAATTTCCACCCTTTACTTGGCTCGTCTTTGTTGAAATGCAAAACGACTTGAAAAAAAATTGTGTAAAATCCAAAATGGATTCCTAAAAATTCGTTATCCAATTAAACATAGAAAACAGAGAAAAAAATATTGAAAACTTTTCTGGGGCCAAAGTCACCAACATCCCAGATCAAAAAAAAAAAAAAAAAAGTCACCAACATCGCATCACGAGTAGGAATGTCCCAAACACCTGTTTCATCGGCAAGACAAAATGCACCTATGATGAAATTAGGGTTGGAGGCTCCAAACCTAGAAGACCTAAAGTTTGGACACCCGATAGGCTAACTAATTACTCCGGCGATACCCATAAAGTTTTCTTTCATTTTATCACCATGACGGAGCACTCAACACTCCTAAAGAAAAAATTTAAAAAAAAGAAAAGAAATAGAAAACTCTTTGTCGCGGAGATTGTATACAAGAGTGAAATAAATACGTGAACGTTCTTTTCGTTGGAACGAATCGAATATCCGAATGTGATCACTACTTTGTGGTACGTGGGGATTTTTTCTTTGAAGAAAGCCTGTTGAGATTTTCCAGTTGAAAGGTGAACTTGTGGCCAGTAGGCTTGAGCTGAAGTCCTTGAAAAACTCTTAACG
This sequence comes from Gaultheria prostrata, assembly GCA_036023075.1. Classification (NCBI taxonomy): domain Eukaryota; kingdom Viridiplantae; phylum Streptophyta; class Magnoliopsida; order Ericales; family Ericaceae; genus Gaultheria; species Gaultheria prostrata. Next base: position 40,071 of record JAXBDA010001856.1, on the reverse strand, counting down.
GATTGAAAAGCATGGGATGGGCCGGGCCGAACTCGTGGCTCTTGAAACCGAATTGGGCTGACGGGTATGAGTTTAAAATCCATGGTGTTTGATTAGCATCTCCTTTAAATTAAAAAAGTATCCATGCCACTTGCTACAGGCCCACAACCAGAATTGGGCCTAATAAGTGTATAACCTCGTATGTCGTGTGATATGACTCGATTTCGGGATGCAATGTGAGGTATCCAAGAGCTCTACCGCATGAGCTAGTCACCACTTGCGATGTATATTCTATATAGCATCAAATGAAACCCAACAACTTCAAAAAATCAGTTCATTACGTGGTCAAATACTCCAAAAAATTACTAATTGATTGGATATAGGAACCTACATAATGAAAAACATTTGATGGGGAAAAAAATGATTATTATCATTTTGAAAAATAAATTTCACCGTAAACGAATTCCATTAATATGGCTCATATATATGCATCAGTGTGAGTGTACTTGACGAGTAAAACAAATAAACATTCCGAATCATATTTTAAACCTACGATTTACTCCAAATAGAGGTCACGTGGTTATGGTGGAGCCAAAGTATCCATAAGAGAGAATCTCAAGTTCAAGTTGATTGAGCAAACATCAAGACGCTTCGAGGAGCTTCTGACATTTTTTTGTTGGGCACTTCAAAATGGGATAATGTATGACTAGTGTTTCATTGGGTAACTAACGTGTGGCCGTGCCTAATAGCACGACAACGCACCATAATTTATAGTATGAAAACAATCAAGGCATTATGAAGAGTCAGCTTGAAATAATATATTATTGTCTTTTTATCCGTAGGAAAATTTGTTCATGAAATTTAACAAAGAATTGAATACATCGGAATCTACCCATCCAACTGTTACAATGGCTCCAAGTAGGCATATCTAGATGTATCAAGTCATTTAATCTTTCAAACTCTTGCTTCAAATTTTATTTTATATAAGACCATTAAGCACCGCCAATTTCTAAATGGTGAAAAACCACTGTTATATATAGCACATGTGCCAAAAAAAAAAAAAAAAAAAACCTTTTAATGGTCCAATGAAAACGAAGGTAATGAAGATCCTCTCTTTCTCCATATTTTTTTAGAGAACGGAAGAGAGTAATTTCACTTACCCACTCATCTAGACAATTGCTGACAAGAGAGGGGTGAGATGGACCATTTAAACACAACACTCACAACCCAAACTCCCAACGTGGGAGCCATCCCCAGCTGACATAGGCCCAATAGCCCCGCTTTCTCCATTTTGGAGCTTAAAGAAAGTTAAAATACAGTTCTCTTGCTGGGTATGGGAAATACCCGCCCCACCCCTGCGCTGCTCATTGCCATTCCTACCTATTAGTAAGTTACACCACTAAGTGTATGATGATAAATGTCCGATGATAAATGTCCGTCAAACACCACGTGGCGATAATACGAAAGCACCGAAAAATCACTCCTCTTACACTAAAATATTTGGATCCGATTATGGGTACCGAAAATGTACTAACAGCATGCGAGACCCACTTCCAGATCCAACACGATTAATCCAAACTGTTCATTAATCTAAAAATAATTTTTCGAGAGCCCGTGCAAAAAATAAGCTCAATTTGGATATTTATAAGTGGTTGATCCAAATTTTAAGTTTTCATTCAGAATTCAAGATCCTGAATTCTGAATGAAAAATTTGAATAGTGGATCACCTACTTATGCGTATCCAATTGAACTGAAAATTTCGAAGAGATAATAAAATATTATTTTAAAAATAATGAACGATTTAGATTTTTGCGTGAGACTCTAAAGTGAACCTTGCATGCTATTAGTAGTATACTACTCCCTTCGTCCTAAATTGCTGATCCTTCTTTCCATTTTGGGATGTCCCAAAATAATTGTCTCATTTCTAAAAATATCCATCAAAACATGGTCACTTTCCAGTTTTACCCTTAAAAAATACTTTTTCCATCTCAATTGGTTTGTCCATTATCTTTTATTTTATAATGATTTTTATGATTTTGAAAACTTTATATAATAAAACTAATTGATATCTATCAAACAAGATCCATATTGCATAAGTTTTAAGTTTCATATAAACATTTAGCCTCACAAAATTAGCCACAGTAATATTGACTGGACTCAGGGGCAAAACAGAAAAAATAATATAAAATTTTCACACTCCTTAAAAACTCATTTCCCCAAAGGGGCAAGCAAATTGGGACGGAGGAGTACTATTTTCGATACCCCTGGCATTTTCGAAAATATTTTGATCTGTTTTTGGACATCTATGAGGCTAGTAGCATCGAAATTAGTATTGCAGTGATAAAAACCTGAAAACACCCTTAAATTAAACCACTAGGGCAGGGGGGCAGCAACTGAGGGTGGCAGAACAAAGATTGTTTAAAGAAAGGATTTGCAATGTTTCCCATTCGCCAAACCAACTTTGTTTTAAGTCCCCGTCTCACTAACTCAAAAAGTCAAAAGTCAGCTTATTATGTTTTTTAAGACATGTCATCCCCTTACAATACATCACATAAAAAATTACAAAAAAATCAACACATTTTTCAAACTCTTACATAAAAAAATTAAAAATTCAAAAAATCAAGTTAATGGCACACCCCTTAGAGACCAGAGTGGGAGCTTCTGACCACCTCAGGTTAACATAGTGAGTGAGGGGACTCATCTCTTTAAAAAAAAACCCTCTTTCTCTCTACCTCACAGATCCCAATATGATATGCAGGCTTTTCCTTGTACTGTCTTTTCCCTTCACACAAATAGGACTCACTCGAGGAATGATAGTGTACATGTGAGGTGTACGAGTATTATACTACTGCTACGGTGCATCAAGAGGTTTTTTTTTCTTTTTTTCCCGAGTGTCTGGGTTAATTAACGGACACCTTAACTAATCCCTTCTCTGTCTGATCAAAGACAAATCATTCAACCATTTAGAAAAATTATCTATCACCTTAGAGCAACCCCAACAAACTCCCTAAATTTTTCTCTACAAAAAGTAGTGAACAGTGTTTTATTTACTCACATTTCTTTCAACACTCCAACAATCCTCTCTATTACCCTCCTTATTTTTAATAAAATATAATATATGGGGGAAAAGTAAGAGAGAGACAAGAGAGAGAGAAAAAAAAAAGAAAAAAAAAGGAAAAAAAAAAGAAAAAGCAACGGCAAAGAGGGGAAAGGAGAGAGAGAAAGAATAAAAAAATGGGTAGGAAGTGAATAGTGACTCCCTAAATGGAGGGATTTTTAGGGAGGTACTATTCATTTTTGTATTTTAGGGAGGGGTTTAGGGAGTCTCTTGGAGCCAACTTTGGGATTTGGCTCCCTAAAATAAGGATGAGAGCCAATTTAGGGAGTTTGTTGGGGTTGCTCTTACCGGACTAACCCTTGGGGTGCGTCAAGTGGTAGTATTTAGTAGTGGGTACGGTGACACAAAATTCTTTAAGGTATCTCTCACATTACTCAAATTCTTTAAGGTATCTCTCACATTACTTATTTTGTGCTTACAGTTCCCTTTTTAAAATACTCTTTCATGTTTGTGCTTCCGGTCGCGCACGGGCACGTATATTATGTGATCACATAAGAAAGAAACCAATAAAACACAATTTATTCGAAACAAATGATTTTCACACCCCTTTTTATTTTCAAACACTTTTTTTTTTTTTTTTATTCACTTTCAAATTATCAAATTATCATTGCCTCATGAGTCATTTTTTTTCATATGAAAGGTAATTTGGAACTTTCAAAGGAATAAAGACAAAAAATAAAAAAATGTTTGGGGATAAAAGGGGTGAAAATCATTTCCCTTTATTCTTCACTCTGGTATAAGTGCATTCTAGATATTTTTCATCCTACTAGATTGTGTTGTGCATAATGCTGAGTACTCTTTTCGTCCCCAAATAAATGTAGAGTTTTTTATTTTGAATTTTTCCTTAATAAATTTGTTTCTAAAAGACAATAGGACAAGTTTGTACAATTATTATTTTGCCATTAAAAAACCTAATGAGTAAAAGTGGATTGTATAATTTTGAAAAGCAAATGTAAAAGCTAACACGGGAGGTCTAAAGTGGGAAATGGGGGGTGTTGTGCACGGTGTTATGCGCTCCTGAGCCGTCCAATAGTATTTTGGACGGCCCAGATGTGTTTTGATTTTTTACTGATAAAAATAAATCAAAATTATAGAATACATCTCAACCGTTCAAAACACGATCGGACAACCGAGAGGTGCGCCGCACCGCCCGAATCCATAAAGTATAGATAAAAATTGATGCGAAAAAAGTAACGATGATACTAACAAGTTGAATTTACGTAAATCAACAAGAGAACCCTTTTTCATGGCACCAGCCTTTGGTGAAGGCTTTTTTCCCTTCTGAGGTTGCTAGTAGAATTTTTTCAATTTATATTCCGCGAAAGGGTAGAGAGGATCGGTTGTATTGGGAAGGGACAAGAAATGGAGTTTTTACGGTGAAGTCAGCCTATATATTTTCTAGCGGTTTACGATAAGTATCCTGGTGGCGTAGGGAATGTTGGGTTCAATTTGTGGGGGGAAATTATGGGGCTTTAATCTCCCTCCCAAATATGGGCTCTTTATTTGGAAGGTGTTGCATGGCATTTTGGCAGTGAAGAATGGGTTGCGTAAGAGGAATTTGACGAACGAGGTGAGCTGTGCGTTGTGTGGGGAGCAAGAGGAGACCATAGATCATTTATTTCTTGGATGTCCCTTTGCTAAAGCCATTTGGCGTAAATCACGCTTGGGTCTTAGTGTGGGGGGAGGCGAGAGAGGGAGCTTTGTTCAATGGTTCAGCACTTGGATGGCGGAAAAGATTTCTGACAGAGTTATGTGGGACTATGTTTGTGTCTTATGGGAAATCTGGTGTGCTCGTAATAGAGCTTTGTTTGATATGGTTGTGTCCTACCATTGATTGTTGCCTTGCAAATATTAGTCTTAATTTTTCTTTGCTTGTGAAGTCTCGAGATTGAGCCACAATGGGAGTTGCTGCTGCAAGTGAAGGTCCAGGTGGGGGTGCTTCGTGATCAGACAACTGAATTTTCCTATGGTCAGCGATGGGGTTCTTTACGGGGTGTGAAGCTTGTTGTGGATGCTGCCTGGCGAAATGAAAGTTTTGAGGGTGTTGCGGCTTGGTGTGTGGTAGAGTCTAGTGCCCGACCTTTTGCCAAAGGTTTCACATATGTTCATGCATTGTCATCAACAGGCGTGGAGGCTTTGGCGGTTTCGCAAGCTTTAAGGTGGGCCAAAACCAATAATTTTAGGGAGGTGATTCTCTTGAAAGATAGTTTGGAAATAGTTCGTGCTTTATCTAATGTGGGTTGTGCTAATATTTTCTTTAGAAATGTTATTTTGGATGTCTTAGATATTGTCTCATCTTTTGATTATGTTAGTGTAACCAAGGCCACTCGCCAAGACGTTAAGGACGTTCATAGTATTGTGCGGAGTCGCCTTTGTTTAATTAATGAATGCCATGTTTCCAGGTTCCAAAAAAAAAAAAAAAGAATTTACGTAAAAAAAAAATTTACTAGGTAACAATACATTTAGAAAGAGACGGAGATAGTAGTAATAAATTGACAAGAAAAAATCATTTGGCTTGGGGGTATCAAAGGTGCAGAGATGAGGGGTTATTGTGACAGCTCACTGTTGGAACGCTCCAATATCCACTTGCTATGCTAGCCACCACTAAAACCATAACCTTTTTTCCGAGGTGTGGGGTAGGGTAGAATAGGGTGGGGAGAGTGGTCAGACAGTAGTGTAGAGATTATTATAGGGGAGGATCTCCCTCAATTTTATAGCATGATTGATGTGTCACCATCAACGTTTTCTCCCCCACGAAGATACCCTCACTTCTGTCCTTTCTCTACATTTCTCTGTCCTTTCTCTACATTAACTTTTTGGTAATATCAATGCTCAATTACATTGGTTACCCTTCAGGTTTTCAATACCAATATATAGAGACTTCCCATAAAGTTTCTCAAAATAACTATAGAAACCTCCCAATTCCCATATACTACTAATTATGCTCCTCCTATCCCTACCTCGGGTATGAATTAATCTACAACCACACTCATTTTTACACGTACAAGTGAACAAGCCCTTACATAATTTGTTGGGAGCTTGATATGGTGATACTAATGGGAGAGACACTAATCAAGTGTGATATGCCTCATTATTGAAAACACGTAGAAGAGCAATCATTCTTCAATCAAATATTTTACACCGTCCTTTCATTTATTCTAAAATTGAAAGAATTATGCACATAAGTACTATATTTTTCTCTTTGAAAATTGCACGTCCTTTCGTAAAGTATACTTGTTTAGGAACCGAGGGAGTATAAATATAGATTCCTTAATAAGAATCAACGTAAATAGTAAAGATAAGTCCGTATCTTTCGTAAACGGCTAAGTAACAAAATACTCATGAATTTTGTTCTGCACCTTCCGTTATATTTTACCCTTTTTAACGTTGGTTTGAACTATTTCAAATGGGTATATTTTTATATTCTCCAAATGACATTTTCCATTAGTTAATTGACGGGAAACAAAAATGGGCGCAAACCTTGATAAAACTCCGATAATACGTAAACTGAGAATTATAAAACCACAGGGTTATGAAGCGTTATTTAAACAAAGGAAAAAACCTGTAGATAGAAAACTACTACAAAGAGGGTAAAAAGATGGATCGAAGCAATCCCAGTGTAGCGTCGGTTAGCTAGGGTTCTTTTTTTTCTCCCCTTGGGGGCGTACTTTTTTAACCCCCGAGCCGAATTAAAATCACAGAGAAGGGTCCGAATCCTACGTACAGTACATAATTATACATGGGTCATTTTTTTTTGACAGTGCGTTAGACTGACAATAAAATATGAAAAAAACAAAAAAATATACATTGCAGTATTTCTTTTTCAATTTTCACTATGCTTTTTACATATTTTTATAAATTTTTTACAAATTTGAATACACTTTTTAAATCTTATCGGCACTTCAGTAGGCTGAAGTTAAAATCTTCAATTATAGTACATATATATATAGAGAGAGAGAGAAGAGAGATGAGAGAGAAAAGAAACCCCCGATGTAACGTATCGCTGACAACTGAGAGGGGAGGAGGGGAGGAGGGGAGGGGGGGGTTTGGTGTTGGCAGTAGAGTAGTAAGGTCATGTCTCTATCAGACTCGTCTCCTTGTGCCGTGAAACCCGGACTACAGTCCCCCACCCCATTTGGAGATCTATCTGGGTCAGGTCAGTATTTGCGCACCTCTTTTTTAATGAAAAATTCGGGGTTTAATTTCATTTGTCCACTAATGAGGGCCGTAATTGGAACAATAATTGGGTTTTGCATATCGTTTAAATGGATTAAATGGAGTAAAACTAATAAAACATGGATTTTAAGACGATTCATTCCTTTCACATACATCAATTTAAGTCTAATTAACAAAAATAATTTGTTTAACTACATAAGCTATGGATGTGTTTATATATTATGTAAAATTCACCCTAAATAGCATACGGGTCCTTCAATATGCAAAGATGAAAAAAAAAAAAAAAAAAGGAAAAGAACCATCCAGTGTATTTTTTTTTTTTGCGGGTTTGAACTTTGAACGTTAGCCCATATTTGTGTGAGTGATGATTAAGAGTGAGAGCGAAAAAGAAGGATTGAAAGACAATTAAATAGTTTTGAATCAAGCTAAGTTTCTACTAAAATTATCGTCTTGCCATTGTAATCCCATGTGTATGCTGTTTTTTCTCCGCTTGGGGAGTTTTGGGGAATTTTTTTTTTTTTGTATTTTTTTAGATTTGAGTCGATTTTTTTGTAAATTATTGGTTCGTATCTACGAGAGAAATCTAACGACTAAAAAATTATTAACCAAACCAAAAATTTTATGAATAAAAACAAAAACAATTTATTAATTCAAAAAAAAATTGGATTATTTTTTTCTCTAGTAAAACTTTTTCAAAATTTTGATAATAATCTTTTACTCTTTTAGATATCTCTCGTCGAGACAAACTAATAATTAACAAAAAATTAATGCCAAAATAATAAATGTAATTTTTTTAATAAATACAATAAATTGTCAAAAACACCCCTAAGTGGTGCACCCCGCCCTCCTAATTATGGCAGCGCCAGAAGATCATAAGAACATCTTCCACCCTAATCACGACCATGTGGCTTATTAATGCACCCAATAATTCCTCAATTCACTTCTACTATTCCATCCGTCCCCAATTTTGTTCCTAAATAGAATTTTTTATTATCTTAAAAAGATTGTAATGGAAAAAAATAATAAATTTGCTATTTTGACCTTACTTTTTGAAAGTAAGAAAATACATGCAATTGTGATGTTTTGAAGGATAAAAAGAACAAAGAAAAAAATATGACAAGTATAATAATGATATTCCCTTAATAAGTTAATATCCTAAAACAGAACCAATAAATTGGGACGAAGAGAATACTATTATATTGACTATCGAGTTTACTGTTCTAAAAAAAGAAGATTATAGATGTAATTTAGATAAGCCAGAATTATGAGATATTCAAAATGTAGGGATGAAGGAAAAAAAAGACAATGGCCCATTTTTTCATTCTCCTTAACTATGTTTTTTTTTTGGCCATTCGATATATATTAGTGTCCTAGCGGGGAAGTTAGTGAGTAAGTCTAGCCCTAGACCCCAAACGTCTCTTCCGAGGCTCGAATCCTACTCTCTTCTGTGAGATAACCATAAGATAACCGATAGGTACAAGCTTTTGATTCCCCTTAACTAGTTAAAATGCACTAGAATTGTGAGATATTTTTAAAAAAAATTATGGAAGAAAATTTTAAGACCGGATGAGCAAATAGCACCCGAGATCCTAGAATCCATTCTTAGTTAATGTGCCCATAAGTGATAAGTATATGAGAGAATGCGAGAGTGTTTTTTTTTTGAACCGTAAAAGGGGAAATGGGGTGGGTGCTATGCACCACTCGGCCGTCCGATTATATTTTGGACAATCCGGATGTGTTTTGATTTTTTTACCGATAAAAGTAAATCAAAATTAAATTAAAATTATTGAATGCATCCAAGCTATCCAAAACATGATCGGATGACCGAGAAGTACACAGCACGGTGCACAACACCCACCCCAAGTCCCGTAAAAGGGTGGAAGGGGGCAAATTAGTGTAGTAATTCTCTTTGGGTGTGATCATTAGGGCTCCCGATCCGTCAGTGAAATGTCCGGTTCGAGCTATAATTACTGTCCGTGAGAGCGAGAGTTTGAAAACGCTTTTTCAAAAATATTTTGAATTATGGGGTGTTTGAGAGCCTATTTTTCAGCTTTTCATTTTTAATTTTTTGGTTTATTGGATTATGGTCAAAATGAGTTTTGAATTTGGGAAGAGTGTTTGAGAGAAATGTGTCGAATGCATTTTGCAAGTGGAGAATATGAGTGGAGAAGTTGAAAATTAGGGCTCAACCTCTTTTTGATTTCTTGCTTCTATTTGAAAAAATGAAGAAAGAATTTTGGGAGAAATAATTTCCGAATTACGGCCAAACACCCACAAAAGCTAAAAAGAGAAATCAAAAAATTGATAAGACCATGAGTAAGGGGTTGTTCTCCAATGGATTTTATGAAAATTTGATAAAATCATACCTTTGATTTTATCCATTCTGTAAAAGATTTCATAAAATTTCCTATTTTTGACCCATTTTTGCATTCAAAAATGAGAGATTTTATGAAATCTTTTGCAGAATGGATAAAATCAAAGCTATAATTTTATCAAATCTTTATAAAATCCATTGGAGAACAACCCCTAAGTATATGTATGAGAACCAAAATTAGGAGAAAAGTACTCCTAGGGTCACCATGGTCCACTTGGTAGGGTCACTATGGAATGAACGGTGTGATGTTAATAATCAGAATGGTGTCATTAATCAATGGAAGAGGGTGGCACAGTAGTTTTGCCAAAGAGATCGTGAAATGTGTTTTTGCTGTTTCGTATATCTAGTCACGTCAGTGGTCCAGAGAGAGAGTTTTGCAGAGAAACTGGAAGAGAGAGAAGAAAAAGAAAAAACTGACATGATGAGTGAGAAAAAATCAAGTCAGTACTGTGTGGGTGCGCTCTGTGCTCTCTACTTTAGCATCCCCTAGAAGAGAATTTTGTCCACATTTTTTACAATCCACCATCTCCTACACCACACCACATGCAATGGTAGGCCACCTCTAGCTACTGTGTTCCGTCTAGGACGCAAATTTGTACATAGGGCGGCAAACAAACTGATTGATTTATTCGCAAACAGTTTATGGCTCGGTTTTTCTAGGAAAAGAACTCGCTAAAATTTGGCTCGGTTTATTTTTAGAGACTCAGCTTGTTTAATGAGGCTTGGTAAATAAATTATCCTCACTTAGCTCGTTAGTTGAGCTTGAGTTTTTAGCTCGTTTACAGTCCCAAATTGTTGGACCTTCTTTTCATTTTCCAAAATATGTTCCATTTCTAAAAATATTCATCGAAATATGATCATTTTTCAATTTACCCTTAAAAAGTACTTTTTCTATTTCAATTGGGTTGTCATTTATCTTTTGTTTTATAACAGTTTTTATGATTTTGAAAAGGGAAATGATTTCCACACCCCCCTTTTATCCCCACACACTCCCTTTTTGTCTTTATTCAACCTGAAATTACCAAATTGCCCTTCATATGGAAAAGGTGACTCTTGAAGTAAGGGTAATTTGGTAATTTCAGGTTGAATAAAGACAAAAAAGGAGTGTGTGGGGATAAAAGGGGAGTGTGGAAATTATTTCTCTTTTGAAAAACTTTGTATAATAAAATTAATCAATCTCTATAAAAAAAGATCCATATTTGCATATGTTTTGAGTTTCATATAAAAAATTAGACCCACAAAATTGGCCTCATTAATATAGACTGGACTTAGAGGCGAAACAGAAAAAATAATACAAAATTTTTACAGCCTTAATAAATTGGATTCCCTAAAAGGATTAAGCAAATTGGGATGAAGGAAGTACTAAACCAGCCGAGCTTGAAACAGTACATAACTTTTCTCGTCTCGGCATGTCTCGTTTGCAACCCCACGTGAAAATGTATCATGGTTTTAGTATTATTAAAGTAGAATCAACGTGGACGATTTTGAGTCTGTGATTTTACATCGTCACCAGCCTGTTAGCAGCGACACTGATGAGGCGATAAAAAAGCGGAATGTGGCGATGCATTCTTTTTAGGCGCTGAATTCGAGATTTACACCCCATTATCATCGTTAACCTTTCTCCCTCTGGTCATCCTGCCCTCTCTGTTTCTCTCTCTATACGGACTCTTCACACCCCTCTCTCTCTCTCTCTCTCTCTTGCTTCGTTTTGGGAGGAGAAAAAGAGGGAAGAAACCCCACCGCCGCTTACGTAAGCACATTCCTCTAGTCACGTCATAGAGAAGAGAGATAAGAGATAAGACTTTTCCTTCCATTCGCGTGCCCTTCTTTCCCCAAACAGTCTTCTTTAACTCTCCCTCCCCCTCTCTCACTCTCTCTCTAGGACTAAGCTCCCTTTCTTTGCTTTCTCTCTCTCTCTCTCTCTCTCTAGCATAGTTGTCTCTCTCTCTAGAGTTGGAGTCCCGTAGGCCGTAGGGGAGCGACCTTTTTAACGGTTTGGGGTTTGCTCCGTTTTCGTAAGAGAGGAATGCGGCGAAGGAGATGCTTGCTTTGTTAAACACAAATGTAAATCTCTCTCTCTCTCTCTCTCTCTCTCTCTCTCTCTATATATATATATATATACGTATATGTATGATTGTCTCTATCCTTTGGGGTTTTGCTTCAAAGCACAGCTCAGTCTCTAGTATCTCAACTCTCAACTTTACTATTGGCTTGAGATCTAGTCAGGTTCTAAATGCCGTACTCGGATATGTAACATATCGGTGGTGATATGAACATATTTATCGGCTGATATGAGTTTGTATCAGAGGTCCAAAATTTACTTGTGTATCTGCCGTTACGTATCGGTTGAGGCTGTACTTAATACCCTGATTCTTCCATTGGAAACAATTAGCTTGAGTTTTGTAGTACTCCATTATGTTCGTGATTTGGGAATTGTGAGGCAATCTACTCCGTAATTAACTGCAAAAAAGTTTGATTTCTTGTATTGGGTTGTGAATAAGAGAGGAGAATAGGAGAGAAAAAAAAATAAAAAAATACAGTTTTCGATGTGTTAAAGCCGCTTCAAAAGTGTTAAAAGGTGCATAGGCGTTTATTCGCATAAGCATTTTCCAAATGATAATACAAAAACTGTTTCTTTTAATGTTAAAATTTAATTTCATAAGTTTTGACATTAATAAAAAACAATTTTGTCATCATCACCGTTCTATTTTTAAGTTTTGTTGTTTTTTGACCGAACAACATGAACATTTTGACGGATTGTTTATGCCAAATGTAACTGAACAGTAGATTCTCAAGTTTAAATGATCTTAGTTTGAGAAATTACGATCCTTTCTTCCTATTTGGCTACTCTTGGTGCTTGTTTTATGATTTAACTTGTACCAGCCGAGCAATTAAACTTACAATCCCTTCTTAGATAAAGTTGTAGATTCCTGTGTGTAAGCTAAGTTTCCACTATCGTATTTTCCGTATTATTTACGGAATATCATAGCAGAAACTCACCATTGATTCCTTCGTAGAGTTGCCAGTCGGTCAATGCAAATGTTCAGTCAGTGTCAACCATGGATGCTGCCCAATATACAGCACAAGGGGAGTAAAGAAATTGAGTTTACTGTATGGATGATCTAGTTCTTTGCTTTGAAGCATCCTGGAGAACAGATTTAAGTAATGGAGTCATGGTAAATCAAGTTTTGTACTAGCAGTGTCATTATCCAGGACTAGGAATTTAGCTGATATACAAATGTACAACAGGAAGCCCAGAATGGCATGTCTTGATTCTTGTTATAGCTTCCTACTCTTTCGGTGAATATTGATTTTTACTGATCAGAAATCCATTTTGCAGTGCAGATCGCTTTGTTTTTCTTTCCATTTCCTATAGATTCTTGTTGTTTTGACAGGTCCTACAGATTCTTCTTTCTTTGGCAGTTTTTCTGTATTAGGATAAGAGAGCTTTTTTCGGTTTGTCATTTGATTTTAGCATTTTCAGGCTTAACGTTTTACTCTTGTGGGATGCTATTAAGTTTATGTTGCGAGTCTTGCGACGGTTTTACAGTTTATTTTCTCCGTGTTTGGATTCAGGAATTTTTCAGTCCTAAATTGCAGAAGTATTAGTCTTATTTGATTTTGCTTGTTTCCATTAATTTTGTTCTCAGATACATATGAGGAGTTTGATCCAATGGGCAGTAGCGTCGTTTGCACATGGAAATGAAGGAAAGGCAGAGGTGGCGACCTGAAGAAGATGCCCTGTTGCGTGCGTACGTTAAACAATATGGACCAAGAGAGTGGAACCTCGTGTCACAGCGCATGAACGCACCCCTCAATCGTGACGCCAAATCCTGTTTGGAAAGGTGGAAAAACTATCTCAAACCCGGCATTAAGAAGGGATCCCTTACTGAAGAGGAACAACGTTTAGTAATCCGTCTCCAAGCCAAACACGGCAACAAATGGAAGAAAATCGCGGCTGAAGTCCCCGGAAGAACTGCGAAGAGATTAGGAAAGTGGTGGGAAGTTTTCAAAGAGAAGCAGCAGAGAGAACACAAGGAGAAGAACAATAACAAGGTTGTGCTTCTGCCCCTCTCTAACCCACTGATGTAAATCTTGTGGTTCATTTTTACTTGTTGATTTGTTTATATTTTCATACTTCGTGTTTCGGCACAACATCTCTTCCATATTACTCCATTTAAAAAAGTCTGATCATTTGTTTGTTGATGAAAAAAGGTTGTAGACCCTGTTGAGGACGGAAAGTACGATCGGATCCTTGAGAATTTTGCAGAGAAGCTGGTGAAAGAGCGTCCTAATCCGACATTTCACATGGCGACTTCTAACGGCGGTTTCCTTCGCAACGATCCCCCACCTGCTGCTACTCCCCCACCGCCATCTCTACTTCCACCTTGGCTCTCAAATTCCAGTAATAATGCCAGTATTAGGCCACATTCCCCTTCCGTAACCCTAAGTCTCTCCCCAGCAACTGTTCCGCCCCCACCCACAATCCCTTGGCTAAACCACCCTGATAGCCGTTTTCCCCCTCCTCATGGGGAGAGCTTGTTTGTTTCTGAATTGACAGAATGCTGCAGGGAATTGGAAGAAGGGCATCGCGCTTGGGCAGCACACAAGAAGGAAGCGGCGTGGAGGTTGAAGAGAGTTGAACTGCAACTGGAGTCTGAGAAGGCATGTCGGAGGAGGGAGAAAATCGAGGAGATGGAGGCCAAGGTTCGGGCGCTTTGGGAAGAACAGAATGCTGCTTTGGAGAGGATTGAAGCCGAGTACAGAGAACAGTTGGTGGGGCTGAGACGGGATGCAGAAGCCAAGGAGCAGAAATTGGCCGAGCAGTGGGCAGCAAAGCACGCCCGACTTACCAAGTTTCTTGACCAGATGGGGTGCCGGTAAGGCAATTTTCCATCCACTGTTGGCCTTTTAGTTTCGCTCATGTGATGTTGTATCTTTGATAAGTGTTGAACTCATCTTTTCTATGCTTAATCACCAGACAAGTCGTTTGCCTTTGATATATGATATATGTTATCGCTGTTTGATTTCTAGGACTATCTCAATGCCACCTTTTACACAAACTTCGGTTTTCTTTTTCTTGAAAATCTTACATGAACTTGGCTGAGTTTCTATCACGGTACACAAACTTCGGTTTTCTTTTTCTTGAAAATCTTACATGAACTTGGCTGAGTTTCTATCACGGTATTTTTTGATGGTTGGATTGCTATTTGGGCTTGTCATTTGTACAATTTATCGATTATCAGCGTCAAATCATAGCAATTTGATCCAATGGTGTTCTTGCTATTCTCGTTAATTTGATCCAATGGTCACGTTTGGCTCTGGTTTTACCTGACCGCATATTTCTCGGGTTGGCCAGAAAGCCACCGGCCGATTCCGACTCGGTTTCGACCAGCCCATGTGTCGGGTTAATGCAGGTCGGGTTGTCGGATCATGGGCTGCCCAAAATTGATTTCAGAGAGAGAGAAAACAGAAATAATTCAGTACATAGTATCAAGTACATTACTTACTCAAGAAAATAGATGACATTCATTATCTACAAAGAAATAGATGAGGGAGCTTTTAAGACAAGGAATGGTGCGGAAGTTTTGGTGTGGTGGGCTTCATCCCCAATGGCTCTCAATACCCATAGGAATTTTACAATACAAAGAAATTTGACCAAAAGCAGGAAAGCACAAGTGAATGGCTCTATCCACCCTAGGGCTAAGCATCGTGTCGGGTCGAGTCGTGTTTGTATCGTGTCAATTCGGATAATATGTGTCGATCCAAAAAGTCCTATTTATCTAAATGTGTCAAAAATCTGAACTCTAATCCGACTTGAAATTATCCATGTCAATCCAAACACAACACTTACAAAAGAGATATATATATATATATATATATATATATATTATAATGAGATGCCTGGGCCAGTTTGCTCGCACCTCGCCTAATTCCGAGACCTTGTAGGTAACGACCGGGTATAACCCCGAGTGGGCCCTAGGAGTTTGCTGGTAAGGAGAATCGAACTTAGGTAGGAGCAAACCTTGTACAAAAAAATATTGATCGTATATGGTTGAGGCACACGGCCTTCCGTTTTTGTAAAAATGAACAGTTCACATAACAAATACAATTTATAGTGAGCCCACAATTGAAGACACTAAAGGAATGTAGTGCCTTGGGGCATTACGGGAACCTAAAATCTTATTATGTAACTGGATTTAGGTACCCATCCAAACCGGGACCTTAAAAAATAGAAATGAGGGGTAACTAAAATAATACTTCCTCGGTCCCATTTTGATGAATTTCAAAATGGACCGTCTCGTAAGTCCAAGAACTGATACACCATGAGGCCCTATTTGGCCCAACAATGTGGACTAGGACAACACTGATGGTTCAATTAAAACCAAAATGATTTAAAAGAATTAAAGAATTTACAAGTTGAAAAAAATAAGTCTTAAAATATCAAGAAAATTGCAATTTAATCATCGAAAAGAAATTATGAAACCTAGAAACTAGGTAAAAGAGACATTTTGGTTTTTGTTTTCACAATCGATGAAAAAAAAAATCGTTTTCGAAATCAAAATAAGAGCCTTCACAGTTTGCTCTGATAACAAAAATTCATGGAAATAAGTTAAAAAAACCCTTAACCGGTGGAACAAGTTTTGAAAAATCGTTTGTGTAAATTAATTATGAAAACAACTATGAAACAGAGGTTAAATGTAAACGTATAGCTAGTTAGGAAGAAGATAAGTCTCGTGCTTGCCCTTTAGAAGCTAGGAAGCCTCTCTTCTACACTAACCTCTGGGTTTGGCCGGTTAATTTCTTCGTAACGAGCCCATGCTTTTTCAAGGGACCGGTATTGTTTTTGCGTCACCGGTTCATAATAGAACTGCATAGTCCAAAAAATATTTGTTAAATTCAGGACCTATTGCCAATATGGCAAAGGTTTCTGCAACACAAAAGAAGGAAATTTGTAAAGCAGAACGTGAGAAAAACTAAATGAAAGATTCAAAATGCAACCAAATATTTTGTAAGTGCATTATTAAGTTTGTAACACATCACATTTTTTTGGGTGCCCAAATATGTTTGTAACAAACACAATCTTCGAGTTATCCAAAAAAAAAAAAAAAACACATTGTTTGATTTTTTTTTTAATGTGCGACAAAACTAACAGATTATTAATCTGTGTTATAAAAAAAAAAGAAAACGATTAGAGGGACACTAAGCATGCCGGCAAACACATTCTTTCTTTCACTATTCTTTTGCCAAAAAATAGCATAGAAGTTGTATTTTCTTAAATTTTTGTTAGCATAATTGACAAATTTTATCTACCAGTAGATAAATTTCAACTGTATAAAGGTGGAGTGGTAGCGTAATTGTAGAACCATGTACTCCGCAAAAATAGAAGAGAAGTTATTTTTTTAAATTTTGATAGCATAATTGACAAATTTTACCTACCAATCCATAAATTTCAACCTTAAGTGGAGTGTTAGCGCAATAGTACCATGTACTCCCCTGTACTATTTCACTACACCAAACAATACTGACTTTCGCCAAGAAAAAAATAAAAAAATTCAGCCTTTTTATTGCACATTTGTTTTGTATTGAATTAGCTGATTTATCAAAAAATTAAAGCAATGAAAAGATATCATGTTTAATTACGTCGTAAGTGGCTCGTAACACATTACATTGTTATGGGTGCCAAACAGGTACGTATCAAACATTTTGTTGGGACAGGATTTTCGGGACAGCAGATCCGCTTTTTGTATGTATGTTTTTCAGAAAATATCTAATCTTAATTTTGTTTGAAATAATTATTTAACTAAAAAAAAATTTCAAAAATTTTTTTCCAAAAAAAAATCTTTCCCAAAAAGTGTTTTTTTAAAGGAACTGATTGTGAATGTTTTGAAAAAGTATTTTCAATTTTTTTAATTGTTTTTTATCCCCATAAATGATCCCAGGCGAATCAAATATGGGATTGGGTAGAGTTAGGGATGAAATTAATACCAAGACAAATAATCTAGGACTACCAATCACAGAATTATTAATCCTATCTATTTCAATCCGCGAATCAAACGAGGGCACATATCAAGGGATTTTAGGTGATCAGGTATTTCCAATTTCTATATATCAATTAAAAAAAAAAAAGAGAAGGTAATTCTATACAGGGAAACTAGGTTAAGTTTAGCAAATCAAGCAAATGGAAATTGATCAACTGATAAAATTCATCAAATTTTTTTCTTTAGAAGAAGAAAAGAAATTCATCAACAGATTTTTAAGGACCCGGGGGCTTTGCTGTCTCTCAGGGACGGTAGGCTCCGTCACCCATCCAAGCCATCCATCTCGTCCATCAAGGCATAGATTCGGAGTTGAACTCTAACTTTTACCAGTAAGGGTTCATATGAGAATCTTAACCGTTGACTGGGGAGATGAGCCGCTCGGATTGATGGACGACTGCACTTGCCGTCTTGGAATGGCAGCACCCCATAATTCTAAAATCAAGAGGTTGGATTAACCATATATTGCGCTAATTGGATAGAATTAAAGTATAGTGGATGCAAAAAATTACCCAGTCGATTTTCCCCAAGTAATTTTTATTCTTTCGCTCCCTTGCTTCTACTCGCCATCCCGGTGGTCCTTGATAACGATCGTTCCCTGCCATTTGTGTCCGCACTAAACAAACCTAGGGTTGCAACATATAAATATATATATATATATATATATATATAGAGAGAGAGAGAGAGAGAGAGAGAGAGAGAGAGAGAGAGAGAGAGAGAGAGAGAGAGAAATGGAGGAGGGTGGGTTACCATGGGAAACAAACAACTAAGAAGGTGTTCAAAATTATGGGTGCAAATACGTTACAGCACACGTGGTGCCTGAGCGCGTATCTCGACCGTCCAAAACTGTTTTGGACGACTCAGATTTCTCCCTCCCTCCCCCCCTCTCTCCCTCCACTATCTCTGTCTAAAATTCGCTCTGGGTGCCGCCGCGTGGTACCTTATCGACCCCCCAAATTTGAATGGATGACTGGATGTGAAGTATTTGGACAAAAAATTAATTGCGGAGAATCCTCGAACAAATCCTCACCCATTCAAGCTTTGCTGTCTTAATTAAATTTCGAAAGTTTACGTTGCTAGCGGGATTTACTGTATCTATTGAAAGATTACTGTAAAAACCCGAAATTTTATAAAGATTTTGAAAATAAAGTTGGGTGATTATGTGAAAATGTTTAAAGTGTTAAATGGGGGGTTTATGGATGAAATAGTTTGGATTTGGGCTAAATAGAAACACACTAGAAACATGGGCGGTGTATGGTGTAATAATATGAATTTGGGTATAAAAGGAAGAGAGGAGAGAGAAAACATCATTTTCCCCCTCCCCATACATGGCCGGGCCTCTCTCTCTCTCTCTCTCCTCCTCCACCAAATCCTCTACACACATTTGACCTCCATTCAAACCAAGTATAGATCCATCTTCTATGCATGTTTTGGAGCCCGGGTTGCTTTGCATACACTCCGGTAGGCGGATATTTGGTTATAAAGGAGAAGCAAGTGTTTGCGCTTGTTGCTTGTTGGAGCTTGATTTCTTGAGGTAGGGATTCCTCTCTACTATTTCTAAGTATTTTTTTTTGTTTGGTTTTAGCACATATTTCTTGGTTTGCCATGTTCTTCTTGAAAATTTTAGTAAAACCCACTTGCTCTTGAGTTTGATCTTAAATCCTCTTTGATCTATGAACTTGATTGTTGAATCCCTTGTTTGATTGATGTTTCCATCATATAACATGTATGTTCATTGCTACCATAAAAATTTGAGTTTGAACCTCATTGGTGAGTTTTGGGTGGAAAAATCAAGTTTGAGATGTTGTTGCTCGTGTTTTGGCCAATCTGATTGGTCTCCTATCGATAGGACCTGACCTCCTATCAATAGAAGCTTAGTGCTTTTGAAATGGCCAATCTCATGGCTTCCTTATCGATAGGAGCGTTTGGTGTCCTAATAATAGGACCCGACCTCCTATCAATAAGAGCCCCTTTGTTTCTAGTGGCCAATCCGATGGCTCTCCTATCGATAGGACCTAATCTCCTATCAATAGGAGCCTCTATTATCCTATCAATAGGACATGACTCCCTATCAATAGGACCTTAATAACCAAATTCTTAAATTAATTGTTGTGTTCCGTTTTGTACTATTTGATTGGACCTTTCCCTTGCATGTTTGGCCTTGTGAGTTTGCCTATAGTTTATTGAATTAATTAGCGGGGACACGTAACGGTACTTGTCATTTTACACAGGTTGGACACATAGAGTCTATTAGAGTGAGTTAATGAACATGTTTTGATGAATCAAATGAAGACACGAGATATCTCATTTAAGGAACTTGTATTGTTGTTCATGGGAGGTGAGTGACGTACATAACGTTATCAGATTAGTTTGGTTCGATGGGTTGTAATTTTAATAATCACCCTTTTATCGATATTGATGGATGATAATTTTTACTAATCACCCTTTTATCGGTATCGATGGGTGATAATTCTTATCGTCTAAACAATTGCCCCCCAATTCATTTTGACGGACCTAAAAATAATACTACTGGACAATTGTTGAAATCGATATCCATGGGTGATAGTTTTTACTAATTATCCTTTTATCGATATTGATGGATTGATAATTTTTACTAATCACTCTTTTATCGATTGGTGTTAATTTTTATCATGTAAACAATTGGCCCCGTATTTATTTTGGCGAATCTAAAAATAATGCTGGGCAATTGTTCAAATTGGTCGATACAACAAAACCTTCCTGGCTTTAAAGCCACAGTCGAAAGTCATACCTCTGTCGAAAATTTTCGTCCAACTGCAATTCCTAATGTTCTAAGGAAACAGTGGCATAGTGGAACATTTTGACCATTTGTGGCACAAATTAACTACCTTTATAGGCATTCATATGGTTTTACATGTATGCCACAATACTGACATTACTTGTCAGCCACTCCCACAAATTCAAAATTTGTTTATTTTCAATTTCAACCATTTAGTGGCTTAAACTGAACCTCCATAGTCAAGTTATTTTACTAGCCACAAAAGATGGGCTTTTTGTCCCCCAAATTTATTGTTGATAGGAGGGTAATTTCTTGTTCCATAATTTGGCCACAAGGTATATAATTTTTGGCCTATTTATAACAAATAATTCAAGCCTCCATGTAAGGCTTAAAATGGTCTAACGACAGAATAGTTCCAATCATTTAGGATCAATGTTTTGTGACATTGCCCCCCAACTCTTTCATAGTGCATGGCAATTTGTTTAATAAATCACCAATTTGTGCATATCTACTTTTGAAGGTTTCTTTTGGCCCATTAACTTGATTAAAATGTATAATCATGGCCAATAACAAAAGAACCATTCCTCTGAAGGATGCATAATATTTCCGCCAAATAACCATATGAATCAGGCAAATCGATAGAGAAATTGCCTTTAAATATATTTATGCATTGGTAATTGATAAGTAGTTGGACTTTGAACAGATTGGCTTTGAATGAGGGAGACAGTGTCGCCCGCCACGTCTCTCTCTTTGAGTAGCCATGCTGTTTGTCAACAAATGGTTTCTGTTCATGAATTTGGGTACCCCATTTGTATAAATAATAGCCCATAGCACAAATCGATTGCCTTTCATCTTTCAATCCCAATTTTTCATTAGTCTGATAAGCCAGGCAAGTAAATTATTCACGCCTTTGCTTATTCAAATAACGGTATAATTTGAGCCAATAAATCGTTCAGGCTTTCCAAGTAAGGCTGGATTTTTTCTTCCGAATTCCATCTTTGATTAAAGCCATCATTTCTTTTTCAAGTCCAACAGGACTCAGCATCAAATAATGGTGGCATCGACATTTTTTGTGTCAAAGGCTAAACATAAAAAAATCAATCGCACAAAGGCTTTGATTTAATTGAGTGATGTCAACAGTCTTTTCTTCGTGATGCTGTTCTTCTTCCTCCCCTTTAATCTTTGTGCTCCGCAGAGATTATAAAATTTTTCCCTTTCAAAAAAAAAAAAGAGTCTTTTCTTTGGTGTCAAAATTTTGATTCTCCAATGATCCAAACTGCTCCTTTTAACCCCAGCCTCTGGGTCGATTCCCTATTAAATGGGAAAACCGATACAAACCATAGTGGCAGACTGACAGTAGACTTCCAAAACAAAGATGCACTTTGGATTTTTCCATCAGTAATGGCCAGTAAGGCAGTAACCGACTGCCCGTGCAAAACCAACGAACGGCCTTCTAATTCAATGGCTCATATTTGGTTCTATTTCTGCACTTGGGATTTATCAATTTTTCCCTCGATCGAAATCGATATAAGATTTCAGGAAAAAGAGTCAACAACAAAAACAAGAGCAAGCAATGCAGCTCGAATCCGTGGTTCCTCGCCGTATTTCAGGACTTCACTGGATGTAAAATGGCAAGTGAATCAAATGCGACATGGATGAAAATAATTGAAGACAAATGAAAGAGACTTCCGTTAACCTTCGGATGGAATATCGATACATAAAAGAAAATTGGTGTTGCGAGGCAAACACCAATCTTCAAGAACGAATCAATAGTAGGATTCTAAATTACATCCACTCTTACTTCTAATTAGAACCCAAAGCTGGGTTAGTAAGACAAAAATTAAAGACAAATAAAGATAGACTTTTATTTGTTTGAGAGAGTTTACAAGTCTAAAGAGACTATTTATAGAACACTACAAAGTGTAGGAAAAAACTTCCTATCTTCTCTTGCACTCTTTCAGTCCCTTGCTTCCACTTGTCCAATTAACTATTGCCAAGTGCCTTTTCAATCTTCCAAATGTGTAGGAGAATGCCAAGTGTCCTGCACATGTAACAAAAATACTAAATACTAAAAATAAAAAGTACTAAGAATAATATCGATAAGAATAATAATAAAATATTAGCATTTCCATAAATGCCATCATTTTTATCGATATCGATAGGCCATAAAAATAGTGTAAACAACTTCCCGAAAAAACTTCTCAACTATTTTCTTCTTTCCCTTGGTACTTCCATTGGAAATAGGAAGTGGCCTTTTTCAATTAAATGAGGCTGCTTGTGATGGTTCTGATCCAGGTGCCTCTAAAGCCTTCAAATGTAATTTGTCAAAGTGACTGTGTTCAAAAACAAAAAAGCTTGAATTCTTCACTACTTAACTTACCAGAAGGCCTTGGTTTTGGGGCTTATTTCGCTGTGACGCCCTTGTCGGAAGAGAAGCATGGTTGATGAATCTAACCACTTCAGGAAAACTTCGGAACATCACGCCAGACTTATAGTGATGAAAATACTGCAGTGGAAAACATAAATTTAATTTGTTTTTAATTGTATTTCTTTTGTGCATGAAGATAAAAATTCATATGATGCTCGATTTCATCTAGTGGCTTTGGTTTGTTTCGTTATTAGGAGTTTTATTTGGGATGTTTTTGCGGTTTTGGCATCTTGCCTTCCTATTGGGTTGGTTTTCGGGTGGTGTATGCCGGTGCACTCGTGATCCTTATAATCTTAATATCCATTTCTAAGATTAATGAATTTTTTTTGTCTCTCAAAAAAAAAAAACAAATTCCAATGGAATATCCCGATCTTGAAAACTTGGTTAATATTACTATATTAGTCACTCAGTTCTTTTTTTGACCCAAAAAAAAAAAAGTACATACAAATGATAAAGTACCATGTATATATGCGGTTATCAATTTTCTTGACTTTTCTCACTTACAAAAATCTATAATGGATTCCCCAATGAAATGATAAATATTTTAATAAGAGATGAAACTAAAAGGAAAAAAAATAAAAAGAAGTAAGACATTTGCGCGACTTACCTTATCATATATTTTGAGATTCGGGCGTTGGCGCTTTTCAATTTTCCAGCCCTCTAATCGTTCTGTCAAGGACAAATGTTGCATACCGTATGTTGATTTCATATCCTGCGTGATGCAACAATCAAATCATAAGAACAGTACCAAATTAATTACACAAGATTTTGGAAATTTTGAACAATAAAGTTACGTACCTCATCTCTTTTCAATATCTGATCCATACTGTCCTCTGGAAGTCTGAAGTTTATAGGTGCAGACAAAAATATGTTCCTTGAGCCTTCTACTACTCTCACCTGGAATGCAAAAAAAGAAAGAAGAAAAATCGATCTGGGATTAAAAGAGTGCCTCACTACATTAAATTTATGGGCCACCGTGCCTCATGCATATCGATGAAACGCAAACATACCTCGACGAAAAGATTTGCGTAACAATTTCGCGGAAGCTTGAACATCTCATCTGAAACTCCCTCTCTTCCCTCAGATGCTCGTAATCTTGCATCGCGCTTTGAATTCTGTTGAAAATGCAGAAAAACAATATACATACGACTAAAATTGATGACAAGTAATCAATAAGTATTTTGAGTGAATATGCTTTTTATTGAGTGAATTCATTAAGATAACTACCCCAATTTCACAAAGTGCCAATGAAAAAGTGAAAAAGAGAACCGTTACTCAATTTAATGTCTTCAAGGGAAAATTAGGGTGACAAAGTTTTGTTAAAGCACATGGATGCTTTTCAAGCCCTTAACATACTTCGAATAGGACTCACGTGCATTAGTGATCCTAAACGTATGCGTTTAGATTTGTGTCTCAACATCTGTATCAATAGCATTACTCTAATTTTTTTTGACGAATCTTTCCCTTATAATAGTTCATCAAAAATAAAAACAACCTAGTTAACTACACTTACACACACACACACACACAGAGCAAATGAGAGAGGACTGTTACACACACTACGCCAAATATGACTCTTATCGGCGATAATGAAAAATGCCGGTAAAGGGTGCTATTATTGGCGTTAATGAGAAACCGCCAGCAAAAACACTATTTTTGGCAGTTTTTTACCGGTGGTAATAAAAATACCGGTAAAAGTGGCTATTACCGGCGGAAACCGTTGACAAAGGTAACTATTACATGCGGTAAATCCAAAAACCGTTGGTGATAATAGTGATCTATAATATAAATTTGGTAGTTGGGTGGTTAAGTGCCGGGGCTCCATACGAAGGGCCAGGAGTTCGAATCTCTAGAAGAAAAAAAAATTCCGGAAAAACCTTTACCGGCATTAATAAAACCGCCGGTAATGGTATGAAAATATTTAACAGCATTACTGCACCCGCCGGTAATTGTTGCTTTTTATTTTTTTTTATCAGCAAAAATAATTTTATTAGCCGCCAGTAAAGTTGCTTTTCTATCAGATGATTCTAAGCATATATGCGTTCATATATATGACTCAACATCTATATTTGTAGCATTGCTCTAATCTATTTTTTTTTTTTTTTTATCTTTCCCTCATAGTAGCTATTCAAAAACTAAAGTTATAAAATAAAAACACGCGCGAATTGTAAACCAAAATGATCCTAGGTTACTACACTTGCATAGAGAGAGATCTAGAGCGCAAATGAATCCACGTGCATTAGATTGTTCTAAATTCATCTGTGTTCGAATTTGTGCGCTACATCTAAATCTATAACACTACTCCAAAAAAAATTTCATCTCACCCTCATTATAAATATGTAAAATAAATACATAAAATGCGCGCGCGCGAATTTTAAACAAAGAGGGGCCTAGTTAATTACACTTGCGAAGGGAGATAGAAAGAGGCGCGCACGCAAATGAAAGTTAAAAACACTTACTTTCGCGAGGGAGATTATCACCGGAGGTTGCTCTATAGCAAGGCAGATGGCTGGCTCATCATTTTTCTGGTCTGGATTTGGCACATCAGGATCTAGTTCATTCCCAATGATCATGTTTTCAGATACATTCTGTGAAGAAGAGGAGGCCATGGAGAGAGAGAGAGAGAGAGAGAGAGAGAGAGAGAGAGAGAGAGAGAGAGAGAGAGAGAGAGAAGGCAAGTGATACGTACTTATAGCGTCGAGAGAAGGGACATATATAAATGCGAATGACAAGTCTAATAAGCAATTTAGGAATAAGCTTAATGGGGATGTTAATTTTTTCCAAGTCATTTCCGATTCATGCTTTTAATGCACAACACTTTGGAGATTTCGACAGTAAATGAATTTAATTAGATGACGCTGTCAAATGGACCTTGTCATAAGGCTGCGAATGACAAGTCTAATAAGCAATTTAGGAATAAGCATAATGGGGATGTTAATTAATTACTCCTTCTTTCCAAATCATTTCCGATTCATGCTTTTAATGCACTTTTGAGATTTCGACAATAAATGAATTTAGATACGGAGTATTGTCAAATGGACCTTGTCATATCGGCCTGATAACTTACTTTTGCACCTAACATGAAGTCATTTCCGATTCAAACAATGCTTAAAATGCATGACACTTTAGAGATTTCGACAATAAACGAATGTAGATAACGCTGTCAAATGGACCGTGTTGCATCAGCCTGATAACTTACTTTCGCACCTAACATGAAGTCATATCCGATTCAAACATAGCGTTAAATGCACGTTACTTTTGAGATTTCGACAATAAACGAATGTAGATAATGCAATCAAATGAACCGGGTCATGATATCGGCCTGATAACTTACGTTCGCGCCTAGACATGAAGTCATATCGATTCAAACCATGCTTTAAAATTTTAAATGCACGACACTTTCGAGATTTCAACAACAAATGAATGTATATAACGCCGTCCATTGAATCGTGTCGTATCAGCTTGATAATTAACCTTCGCAACTAATATGTTCTTTAAATACACGACACTTTCGAGATTTCGACAATAAATGAATGTATATGACGCCGTCAAATGGACCGTATCGTACCAGCATGATAACTCACTTTCGCGGCTTTAATGTTTTGTATTGCGCCAACTCTGGCCTGCTTATTAATCATACTGTGTCGTTTCGTGTAATTTGAGTCCTCTAACTAGCCCAGTGACGTGCCAGCAGACGTGTTATGTCATCCGTATCTAAGCGGGACTTGTAAATTGCAAGTAACAGGAGTAATATATACCCAATACCTTTTGTTTTAGCATAGAAATAAAGAATTGTTAAAAATCTATACCTAAAATATTTCGCTCCTTCCGTCCATTTTTAAGTTTGTTGTTTCGTAAATCCAATTTATTAAAGAAACATAATTATTTTATCTCTTACATAAACTTTTACCTCCATCCTTAACAAATGTGTGTTTTAAAAAGTTAATGGATAAAAATTTGTACAATTATTATTTTGCATTTTTTAAAAGTTAGTGGGTAAAAGTGAAAGAAAAATTTGGAAAGTGTTTCACCAATAAAAATGGGATGGAGGGAGTAATTGTTTCATTTACATCATCCTGATTAATTTGCACTTCTTCTGTTTTTTTCTTTTTTGTCGATAACAAGAAAGAATTAATCATTAGTTCATAAGTATCCGAGTTACTCAATTAATATTATAAAGAAAAAAGTCTCAATTTTACGTAGTGAAATATAACAGATCAATCTGGTATATACATGCATCTGTACGTGTAAATGGTACATCGGTACTTGTGACGCTTTCCTATCATGCCGCGTGCCCAGAAATTATTACCCATCTTTGTCAACTTAAAGTGTCCATGTCTTGTCGTGCCTACTTCCAAATGTGTTGTCCGTGCCTCAATAGGCATAACAAGATTACTGATATTTTGTTATTGCAGTATCTTCTATGTATTCTAACATATTAAGGGAGAACAACATTTGTTGTTGACTCTTTTTGAAACCATGCCACACTTTTGATTCCAAAATTACCCGCCGAATAGTTTATCAAGTTTTGAAAAAATCAAGGTAAAAAATGTAGAGTAACACATAGAAGTTACCAGCAGCAAAAACGATCTACGTTCTCGACCGTAACATCCCTTTTGAAAACCATATGGCAGAACCAATTTCGAATTCTTCCAAATGGAGAAGAAGTTCTTCGTCCCCCCTGAAACTACCCTACTCCCTCCATCTCCCAGTTTTCCCAGCGGCTTTAATTTCTACCGACGACCGGAAAAAGTGCTACAATAGGAGGTCTACAGCAGCACGGGCATGTCCAGGCCACGTTAAATCATGAGTACTAGCATGGCACGCGCATGGTATATGACACAAGCACAACACGAGAACGGGCACTACTTGTTCACATTACAAGCACAAATGTGTCATTTGTTTTCAAGTGTATAAAAATGAAATTCGTTCTTTCTAGAATCAATTAAACAACTTGAAAGTTTTGCGCAAGTGTTGATTCAAGATACAAAATTCAAATGATGATATTATAAATGTCAAATGGCGTTCATGTTATAGTTATTTTGTTATTCTAGCTAGCTATATAACTGCA
Source organism: Gaultheria prostrata (assembly GCA_036023075.1). Classification (NCBI taxonomy): domain Eukaryota; kingdom Viridiplantae; phylum Streptophyta; class Magnoliopsida; order Ericales; family Ericaceae; genus Gaultheria; species Gaultheria prostrata. Next base: position 12,128 of record JAXBDA010001856.1, on the reverse strand, counting down.
TAATAATTGTTCGATTCAAACTCTCCAAGATAAATATTGGTAATGATAAAGATACATGCCCCTTCCTTCTCAACGCTACAAATAACTCCTTTTTTTTTTCCGATTGGCAAAAGAAAATATATTGAAATGAGGGAGAAAAGATGCAAGATAATAGAAAAAAAGGGATATGAGGTAGCAGCGATCCCTACCAGAGGCTAAGAGTCAAACCAAAGAGAGTACATAGGAGCTACGCTAGAAAGATTGAACTAAAAGAATGCCAAAAACAGGGCTACCAAGATATGGAGCTATCAGATGTGAATGTAGCCCAGGACCAGTAGCAGCAAATCGAACATCATAGAGCATGCTATCAGACTTCAATTGTGGAGAGCCAAATAACAGCAACCATATATCTTCGAGCATCATACATGCGGGCCTGCGGCTATAATGGAGGGCTATATGCAGCATCATGCACTGTTGAAGCCAGAGGGGGGCCAGTAGGGATGGTGGCCCCTGCAAGAAAAAAAAAAAACCTCTAGTATTATTATAAGGATGGTTTTTTTTTAGTACTGCTCGGATCAGTAGAATCACTGACGCGCAGTTTTCGTGCCATAGTATAGCTGATATTGCCGCGCTTCCCAAAAAAACTTCTCCGCTTCTTTCTCATTTCCGTTGGTGCTTCCATTGGTAATAGACAGAGGTCCTTTTCCTTTAAACGAGACTGCTTGTGATGGTTTTGATCCAGATGCCGCTAGAGCCTAGAAAAGTAATCTGTCAAATCGTATTGAAAAAAAAACGATTGAATTTTTCTTTATCTTTTAATTAACTTAGTGTTTTGGGCCTTATTCTGTCGTGGCGCCCTTCTCAGCAAAGAACCATCCTTGATGAATCTCACCACTTGAGGAAAAGTTCGGAACATCATTCCACATCGAGATTTTGATAAAATATTGCAGTGGAAAACATTACTTTCCATAGAAAAGGAAAGGAAAATTCAGATCCGAGTTCGGAATATCAAACAATTATTTTTTTTTCTAGTAGAATTTTTTTTTTCCTAGGACAATCTTATGATACTCGATTTTGTCCTACGATGCGATGATGTGAATCCTCCAACATTCCAATGCAATATGATCTTGAAAATCTGGCTAATAATAGTGACTTTGTACAAAAGAATAAATACAAATGATAAACTACCATCATGTGGTTATCAATTTTCTTGACATTTCTCACTTACGAAAATCTATAATTTGATTCACCAATGAAATGATAAATTTCATACTAAGAGATGAAACTAAAACGAAAAAAAAGAGAGAAGATATTTGCCTGATCTACCTTATCATATTTTTCAAGATTGGGGCGTTGTCGCTTTTCACATTCCCATTCCCGTAAGCGTTCAGCCAATTGTGAATATTGCACATTGTAAGTCCATTTCCCATCCTACGCGACACAACAATCAAATCATAACAGCCCAAGTTATACAAGATTTTGGAAATTTTGAACAATAAAGTTACGTACCTCATCTCTTTTAAAGTCTATAGGTGCAGACCAAAATTTATTCCTTGAACCTTCTCCTGCTGTCTGCTACAAATAATAATAAAAAAGAAATAGAAACATTGATATGGAATTAGGCTTACTTGAATTTATTCAGAAAATGAAAGCTCCTATATACATTACATTGCAAAGTGTATAACTATAAAATGTAAATCGAAAGTGTATAACTGCTCATTCCTGATGTCCTGCCTCCTTTTGTCACTCTTTTTTGTGTGAACTTTTTGGACACCGCTGTAGTATAGGTTGCATTCGTAGTTCACCTGTGATGCATTTTTCTACTGGCATATACTTGATCAATACAATTTTCTTTTGGCGCAACTTTGCTTTAATAAAGAGGAACACCTTATCACTTATAACACAATGATCATAAAATTTGCCTATGTGACCGAAGTGAATTAATTAAACAGACTTCATTAGCTTGATAGACACGAGTATAGAGGTGAATCTTTATATAGAAATGCTTTTAGTTTCTTGTTACTCCGTATGATTTATATGAAGTTTATCCAAATCTACTATGGAACTATCATTCTTATTCACTTTCATTAGTGTAAATTGATTATGAAAATAACTATAAAATGGAGAGTGAATGTAAACTTATAGCTAGCCAGAAAGAAGATAAGTCTTGTGCTTGCCTGTTCGAAGCAAGGAGGCCTCTCTTCTACAGTAACCTTTCGATTTTCTCGATTTAGTTCTTCATACTGAGCCCTTGCTTTTTTAAGGGACCGGTATCGTTTATGCGTCGTCGGTTCATAATAGAACTGCATAATCCAAAAAAATTGTTAAATTCAGGACCTATTGCCAATATACTCCACAACAAAAATAGAATAGAAGTTATTTCTATTTTTGATAGCATAATTGACAAATTTTACCTACCAATACATAAATTTCACCCTTAAGTGAAGTGGTAGCGCAATTAATTGTAGAACCATATACTCCCCTGTATTTAACTACACCAAACAATATTGACTTTCGGCCAAATAAAAAAAAATCAGCCTTTTTATTTTTCTGTATACTATCACTTCCACATGGAAAACTGAATAGCATTCCGTATGCACTGATTAAAATAAATGGCAATTTACAAATCACCATAACACATCAAAATTTGGAGAACATCACGTACTTTTTTTCTTTTTTCTTTTCTTTCAATCTGTGGATTAATATGATTTGCTTCTTGTACATGCACAATAGTAATGAATTAAAAAAACGCATGATCTATCGAGGGATCCCTCACGGAAATTCCGTGCAGACATCATGGATTGTGGTCGAATCTCGACAATCCGAACTATTCAATGTGTGTAGAACATGTTTTTAAGGGAATATGCGAGGAATCACCAAAAATACCCGGCAAGGCTTGATCCGAGTAATTTTCAAAAACTGCTCAGATCAAGCCCTTCCGGTTTTTTTTTTTTTTTTGGTGATTCCTCGTCGACGCTCTTAAAAACACGTTTTAGACACATTGAACGGTTTGGATTGTCAAATTTTGGTCCGAAAAATTAAAAATGGGGTGGTCTGGAAAGTTGAACTTTTTCTTTGCTGACCAAGCGGATTACAAGCATCTATATTACACACAATAAAAAACAAAAGACGCCTCGTTCAGTTGTCAAGTAAATATGGGAAAATCAACTTTCCCATAATTTTTGGGGTGTTCAATTATCAGGAAAGTAATGGGTCCCGTAAAAATATTTTTCCCACTAGGACTCACTTTCCCTCAAAATGCATCCTGCAAAAAGGCAAGAATTATGTGTCGTGGGAAAGTTTGCTCCAGCCAATTACACTTTCCTGGAAAAATCCTTTATCCAGTGAACACTCACAGGAAAGTAAATTTTCCTTTCTTTTACTTCACTTCCTTTCAATTTTCTCAGGATTAACTTTCTTGCATAACATTGTTGACAAATGAATGGAGTTTTAGTTGTATCGTAAAGAGTATTAGTTATAAAATACATAGCAAATCACGCACATGAAGGAAATCTGTCTTAGTTTAATTAATTTTTGTAAAAAATCGCAAAAAATAAAATAAAGTGGCGACTTTTGTAACCGATTTTTCTGGGCTTTTGGCAATTAACACAGCTAAATATTTCGCCAGAACTGGAAGATTATTGCCGGCGCTGGAGATTTTCTCGGCTTTTTTCCAACCCTTGAAATAATCCAAAACCGCTGGGAATAATAATACCCACGATTGTTAAAACCGCTGGAGAATAATTTTGCGCTTCAGATCTTTCAGCGGCCGGGGATAAAAAAATGCTGGGAAAAGTCAATTTATTTTTAAAATTTGAAGGGATTAAATTATTGGGTTTCCCATTTGATTTTATGGGAATCCCAAATCAAATGGGTGATTTTAGCAAATGAGTAAGCAATTTGCTAAAATCAACCCATTTTCATTTGCTAAAATGGGTTGATTTTAGCAAGTGGCTTACTCATTTGTTAAAATCACCCATTTGATTTTATGAGATTCCCATAAAATCAAATGGGAAACACAGCCAAGAAAAGCAAAAACCTCCAATCTCAAGAATTGAAGAATCAAAAAACATATCAGAGGATTTTAGGTGATCTATAGACATAGGGAAACTAGGTTAAGATCAACAAATCAAGCAAATGGAAATTGATCAACTGATAAAATTCATCAAATTTGTAAAGAAATTCATCAACAGATTTTTAAGGACTCGGGGGCTCTTCTGTCCCTCAAGCACGTAGGCGCTGCCACCCCTCCGAGTCATCCATGCATCTCATCCATCAACGATTCAGATTCACACATGAACTCTAACTTGTACCGGTAAGAGTTCATCTAAGAATCTTAACCGTTGGCTACGGAGATGAACCGTTTGGAGTGATGGACCACTGCGCCTGCCATCACAGAATAGCAGCGCCCCTAATTCTAAAATTCAGATCTGAATTGCGTTGATTGGATAGAATTAAAGTACAGTAGATGCAAAAAATTACCCGGTCAATTTTCCCCATGTACTTTCCATTCTTGCGTTCCTTTTCTTCAACTTCCCATCCCGGTGGTCCTTGATGACGATTGTTCGCCGCCATTTTTGTCTGCATTAAAGAGAAAATATTTGAGAAGGAGGGGGGGGGGGGGGGGGGGGGGGATTTTATAGAGCGAAATGGAGGAGGGTAGGTAACAAACAACTACGGAGGTATTGAAAATTTTAGGTGCAAATACGTTACTGCATACGTGGTGCCCGAATGCGTATCTTAGCTGTCCAAAAGTGTATTGGATGGCTCAAATTTCTCCCCCTTATCTCTCTAAAATCCGCGTTGGGTACGGCTACGTGGTCCCTAGCTGGCACCCAAAATTTGAATGGATGACTAGATGTGTATTATTTGGACAAGAAAATTAATTGTGGAGAATCCTAAATTCAAATCCTCACACAACACAAATCTCATCAATTAGGAGTCTCATTACCTTCTTTCTCTAGATCTTTGTACGCTTTCAGCTTTTCCTTACCTTTCTTTAGGCAAACTCCAGCAGCCGCCGGCGCGTGGCTGGTGATCATTGCTCCCGGCTATTTCCCCCTCCTTTACCAACACCCTCTACTTTTCTTCCCCCCAATAACTTGCATCCCTTTTTCCAGAAATCTTCTTGTACTCCCCTCTGCCCCACATTGGTAATTGTTTACACCTTTGTAGTTGTTTGAGCTATCTTCCATTTGTTCTCTTGTGATCCTGCACCAATTAAAAATCTTGCTTCATGTATCTTTTGTATCATTTCATCTCCGGTTAGGGTTTTTTTTTTTTCCCCTAGCGTTTAGGTTTTGGAGTACCCTCTCTTTAGGCTGTTGTTGTAAAGACCTGAAATTTTGAAAACATTTTCCGAAATTCAGTTGGAGTCTATACAAAATAAAAAAATGAATGTTTGGAGATGTGGGTCTATTATAATAGATGAACTTGTTAATTGTAGAGACCCACCCGGCCACCCGTGTCTAGTTTGATTTTTTCTATTATTTAATAATCGTGTCACATGGACTATTTAGGTATGTACGTGCATATATATGTGTGTGTATAAGTATATTTGATTGATTGAGTTCAAGTTCGTGCCCCATAAGACAAGAGTGTTGGCGGACCGTGTATTATAGCTTTTATCATTAGTTTCCATTTATTTTTATATCTCATTGGGTCAAAGTTTTAATTGATTATTAAGTTATAGGACTTGAGTGAATGTCTAAAGATGTGAAGGGGGGTTTAGTCCAAACCTCACATTTTAAATCCCAAGTGGCATTGCAGAGTGAGACTGTCCATTTTTTTTTTCTTCCATTCTTCTTCCTGTGCTCTCCCGGCTCTCTCACTCTCACACTAAAATTCCCCCACAATCCATGAAAACCCTCATGAATCTACTGTAGATCTTTCACATACACAACACCTAGACTAGGGAATTGCGTGCTGGGACTTGGAAGAGTCGAAAACTTGGTGGGATTTGCTTTGGAGAAGTCTAGGGTTTGCTCAAAGTTTGTGGGAGTTCAAAAGCTTGAGGTAGGGAAATCTTCTACTTTTACTAACTTCTACTTTTACTAAGTGTTTTTGAATAAATGGTGTGTGTATGAACCTCGTATTGAATCAATTTCTTGAGTCTTGTTGGAACCCTTTTTTTTTTAATCAGTTATTGGAACCCATTTGAAAGCCTATTTTTCTAGTCATTTTGATTTGAGAAGTGCTTGATCTATGCTCCTAGTTAATTTCCTCCTTAAATTGGTTGATGTACCACTTCATTGTTAGTTTATGAGTTTGATCTTTGGCCTTGGTTTCAATGAATTTGGTGTCTAGATGAAACCCCTTTTAAATCTGTTTTGTTCTTGCTGCTGCCTTGTCTTACTGGAAATCCCGTCCGCAAGAATCTGGTTGATTACATTGGTGCTTCGGTGGAGTGCCCTTGGAACATTTCGGCAATAGTGGGTGACATAAAATCGTGGGCTTCTGAGAAACAATGGTGGTTTAAATGGTGCAAACGCGAATGCAACAGGGCGGCACATTGGATTGCCACTAATTGTAGAGCTCAAACTTTGAATTTTCATTCGGGTTGTATTACCCCGGGCTTGAGTCTGTATTGGTCAAGGATTTGTCTTGAGCTTCTTTATATATATCTTGCCATTTCCCAAAAAAAAAAAAAAAAAGAAATCCCGTCCGCACGGGTCTCCCTGACCGTCCAGACGGAGTTGATCCTTCACTTGTGGGCTTTCCTCGGTCCTTGTTCCGTTGTTCGGTCCACCAACGCTTAATTTCTTACTAAGACCGTAGTAAGACGTGATAATCCCCTTTGGAAATTCCTAAAACATAATTTATTTTGTGAATTGGGGTCCCAATTTATGACAATGGTTCATATCATGTAGTGTGAGCAAATATGATTTATACTATACATGCTTTTGACACGTTATAATGTTGTATGATGGGTACTTGGGTGCGCTTGAAAAGAAACAAAGGGCACGATTGATACGATGACACACTTGGGTTGAAACGACTGATTAATTGAGGACATAAATACTTTAAAAAAAGTACACAGGGTCTCTCGATGTCCAGAATGATATTTATGAGTAATTGAAATGGACATGGGTCACTTGATGCCCAGAAGGATACTAGGGCCATCCAACGGATGTGTCGCTAGGAATATGCCTTCGCCAAGGGAAAAAATACACAGGGTCATTAGATGGTCGGAATTACTCTAGGATCACTTTCAAGTGAGTCGCTAGGAATCTCTAAAAACTTATTATAGCAAATAAATGATTATGCGATGAATCGAGTGTGTTTGAAATGAATGAGAAGTTGGATACATATCGGATACACCGAACTTATGTAAAGAGAGCTTGTATATAAAAAAGGGCATTTTGTGAAGTAAAGAGGTTGTACTCCGTACTTTTATTAATGTATGCATATCTCATGAACTCTAATTTGTTATCTATTATGTTCGCATCTCATCATGCTCATTCATTTCATTTGCATTTAGTGATTGTAGAAGTTTTTTCTACTGGGCTAATGTAGCTCAACCCTTCATTTTCAGGTGCTAATCACGAAGCTTGACATGGACTGCTTGGAATTACATGACATCTTTTGAAAGGCATACAAAGAAGCGATATTCATTCATCTTTTGAACCGTATGTAACTCCTTTATTACTCTTTGACTTGGAGGAATGTAACGACATAATTATTTTCTCATTTATTTTACTCATGGGATGCGGGTGCGTAGTGGTTTAAACTTAGATTATAAGACATTGTGCTGAGAATTTTGGGAGTAAATGTAAGGAAATATGATATTATCTCATTTAGACAAATGTAATATCCTGATCTTGAAAATTTGGCTAATTATAGTGACTTTGTTCTTTTTTTACAAAAGACTAAATACGGGAGCTAATTTTTTTGGGCTCCTTTTTTTTTTATGCAGACACTCCAAAATTTAATGAAGTTACAAAACTACCCTTTTCAAAATATAAAAATTACTAGAGTCACTTCACCCCAAAATTATTTCCTCATTTACTTGAGGCACTCCTAATGGAAAAATGTACCAAAACCTCTCTTCGTTAACTAGAGATAGCATCATCTATTCCATCTCAGATTTTTCACGTGAACATCCTAAAAAATTTCAACCAACAGCAGAGTAGTAACCTCCATATTCCAGCCTCATCAAGGACAACTCATGTAAAGGTTTATGTTTGCATATAGATTTCTCATCAACTAGAAACAACAACTAGAGGCAGCAGAGTAAAGATAGTGGCAAAGCAAAGACAGTAGTACCAGTTTTAAAAGCAAACAAACTACCAGCTGTAAAAGCAAACATTTGGGTCTTGAATAGCTCAATAAATCCAAGCACAAAGGTTCCAAACATTAACATTAGGTTCCAAACATTAAACATCCGTAACATAAACATTAGGTTCCAAACATTAAACATGCATCTATGTCAGATTGCTTCACACCATTTTGCACAAAAAAAACACACACTAAACATTGCTAAAATTCTCCAAAATAAACAGCATACAAGTGAAAATGTTGATGTTGCAAAATCTTCATAACAGCTGCGACACAAGATCTTCATAGTTTCGTACTCCTTATCTAGCATTTTTCCCTCAAAATTTTCATAACGGCTGCAAATCTACAATGTATAAACAACCAAATGTACTTCAAATTCATGAGTTTTCACTAAACAGGGGATTATCAACTAAAATAGTAGCACTAACTACATCTTGAATCTCACCCTCCATCAAGGCCTGCCAAAATGGAGTTATTTGTTTAATGCCAGCTAACCCCAATTTCAAAGTTCCATTTGTTTAATCCAAACTTTTTAGTATATTATATATCTAAGAGGCATTGCGGAGAACCACATAGAAATATGATTCACATAAAAAAAAAAACTCAAATTATAAAAAGTAGAGATGACCTTGAAAAATCAATTAAAAATACAAATGAGTAAGCCATAAGATGAAGATAAGATCCCCTCTTTAGCAAGAATAGTATACTTTCTAGCTTTAGTAGAAAATCATGACATCTGCATCAATTTGACTCATTTGTTCGAGATTGTAAAGGGACAAAACCCATTTTTTTTTATCAAAGGTGATGATGGGTTTTCGAGATTGACTCATTTAGCAAGAATATTATACTCCCTCCGTCCCTTTTTTAAGTGTGTTATCTGGGAATTCCAACTATTTTTTTCTCACATCAACTGTTACAACTTTTACATCTACTTTCCATTATTTACCTTTATCAATATAATAATACCCACTAACTTTTTAAAAAGGAATCTACTTTTAAGGGCAAAATAGGAAATGTACCCACTAACTTTTCAAAACACACACTTATTAAGGGACAACCCAAAATGGAAATGTACACACTATAAAAGGGACGGAGGGAGTACTTTATATCAAAGGTGACGATGGGTCTTCGAGATTGTAAATGATCCCATCTCCTCTTTAGCAAGAATATCATGATTGTAAAGAAATCCACTTTTTAAAGGAATGCAAATTCACGCTAAATGCAACAAAGAGAGATTTAAGGTTTTACCTGATCAAACATAATGCAAGCCAGAGGAGGCAGAGGAGAGGTGATGATCGGAGCAGCTACAGAATGCTAGGGTTTGGGTGGGCGTCCATTTTTCTGTAGCGTTAACAGAGGAGGCAGAGGAGAAGAGTAAATTTTTTTGAGAGTGCATGAAGTAAATCATGGGACTTGCAAAATGGTAGTTTTGGAAAGTCATTGTAGCTTGGAGCGCCTGCATCAGTTTTTGGAGTGGGATTATCAATTTCCATAAATACAAATGATAAACTACCATGGATGCGGTTATCAATTTTCTTGACATTTCTCACTTACGAAAATCTATAATTCAATGCACCAATGACACGACAAATTTCATACTGCTAGATGAAACTAAAAAGAAAAAAAAAAAAAAGAGATGAGAGATTTGCCCGACCTACCTTATCATATTTTCCAAGATCGGGGCGTTGTTGCTTTTCACAATTCCATTCCTCCAATCGTTTAGCCAATTGCAAATGTTGCACATCGTAAATCGATTTCCCATCCTGCACGATGCAACAATCAAATCATACAAGATTTTGGAAATTTTGAACAATAAAGTTACATACCGCATCTCTTTTCAATGTCCGATCCATACTGTCCTCTCGAAGTTTAAAATTTATAGGTGCAAAGCAAAATTTGTTCCTTGAGCCTTCTGCTCTCTGCTGCAAATAATAAAAAAAAAGAAATAGAAACATTGATATGGAATTTGGCTTACTCGAATTTATTCAAAACATTAAAGCTCCTATATATTACATTGCAAAGCATGAGCCCACAAAAATTTCTCTCATTGCAGTGAAATTTGCCACAAAAAAAAAAAAAAAACTAGCAGTTGCATCCAAAAAAATTTACCCCATTCTGCTACGGGCTTTTAGGATTTTTGGGGCTTTTTTAATTAGTTTATGTGTTGTGAGAGAAGGACAATCCTCAAAAACCGATTGAACAAGAGTTTTGAAAAATCATTAGTGTCAACTGATTATGAAAATAACTATAAAATGGAGGTTGAATGTAAACTTATAGCTGGCCAGAAAGAAGATAAGTCTTGTGCTTGCCTGTTCGAAGCCATGAGGCCTCTCTTCTACAGTAACCTTTCGATTTTCTCGATTTAATTCTTCATATCGAGCTCGTGCTTTTTTAAAGGACCGGTATTGTTTATGCGTCTTCGGTTCATAATAGAACTGCATAGTCCAAAAAAATTGTTAAATTCAGGACCTATTGCCTATATACTCCACAAAAAAAGAATAGAATAGAAGTTATTTTTATTTTTGATAGCATAATTGACAAATTTTACCTACCAATACATAAATTCCAACATTAAATGGTAACGCAATTGTAGAACCATATAATACCCTCTATTTAACTACACCAAACAATATTGACTTTCGGCCAAATAAAAAAAATTTAGCCTTTTTATTTTTCTTTTTTACTATCACTTCCCTATGGAAAACTGAATAGCATTCCGTATGCATTGATTAAAATAAATGGCGAATTTACAAATCACCATAACACATCAAAATTCGGAGAACGGTACTTACTTTTTTTTGTTTTTTCAAATTGAGGATTAATATGATTTGCTTCTTGTACATGTACAATAGTAATGAATTAAAAAAGCGCCACATAATTATATACTCTTCTATTGTTGAAGAACAGTACTAAGCCACACACGCGCTCACGCGCGCGCGCACACACACACACATATATATATATATATATATATATATATATATATATATATATTGAGGGATCCCTCACAGAAATTTCGTGCAAACCTCATGGATCGGGGTTGAATCTCGACGATCTGAACTGCTCAATGTATTTAAAACGTATTTTTAAGGGCCTATGCGAGAAATCGCCAAAAACAAATACCCGGAAAGGCTTGTTTTATTGAAAACTGCTCGGATACAGTTTTATAGAAAGCTGTTCGGATCAAGCCTTTCTGAATTTTTTTGAAGGGATTAAATTAAGAAAAGCAAAAACCACCAACCTCAAGAATTGAAGAATAAAAAAACATATAAGGGGATTTTAGGTGATCAGGTAAATCTATATACATAGGGAAACTAGGTTAAGATCAACAAATCAAGCAAATGGAAATGGATCAACTGATAAAACTCATCAAATTTGCAAAGAAATTCATCAACAGATTTTTAAGGACTCGGGGGCTCTTTATCCCTCAGGAACGGTAGGTGATGTCACCCCTCCAAGTCATCCATCTCGTCCATTAAGGATTCAGATTCACAGGTGAACTCTAACTTTTACCGGTAAGAGTTCATCTGAGAATCTTAACCGTTGACTACGGAGATGAACCGCTCAGATTGATGGACCACTGCGACTGCCATTCCGGAATGGCAGTGCCCCCTAATTCTGCAATTCATATCTGAATTGCGCTGATTGGATAGAATTAAAATAGAGTGGATGCAAAAAAATTACCAAGTCGGTTTTCCCCGAGTACTTTCCATTCTTACGTTTCCTTTTTTCTACTTCCCATCCCGGTGGTCCTTGATGATGATCGTTCACCGCCATTTTTGTCTGCACTAAACAAACCTAGGGTTGCAAAATAAAGAAAAAATATTTTAAAGAGAGAGAGAATATTTTAGAGAGGAGAAAAGGGGGGAAGG
>JAXBDA010001855.1:0-49218 GCA_036023075.1 Gaultheria prostrata | reverse complement strand
CACGTCAGTTTGCACTGGGAGCCGTCGCAACTTGGTTGTGCTAGGGTTTGGGTGGGTGGTCTTTTTTTTTTTTTTTCCGTTAACGGACTGACAAAGGAGAAAAGTAAAAAAAATTTGGAGTGCCTAACGTAAAATTGAAACTTGCAAAAGGGTAGTTTTGAAAAACAACTGTAGCTTGGAGCCCCTCCATCAATTTTTGGAGTGCTATTATCAATTTCCTTTAGAAAATGGAAAACTCACTCTAAGTAAATTAGGGTCTTGCTAACTTCCTCCCAATAAGTGGAAGATAATATATAGTACTCCTATATAATAACAAATTAGTGCAAATACCAATACATATTTCACGAATATTAATATACTTTCACGGATATTAATATACTTATCTTGGATATTTATGTATTTATTATTTATTATTCTCCACCCTTTAGACTGATGTTAGCCTGTTTCCAATCTTACATTATGACTGTTTATTTTTTTTTTTGTTGCCTTAATTGAGGGGACCTTTTGGGATAGCTAGTTTTTTTTGGGCTTCCTTACGGTGATCTTGTAAGGAGGCTCAAGGTTAGTCACATTGATCGGTGAGTTTGGTACTTTGCTCTCCACATAATTGACCAAGTAATAAAGTCAGGTCGCAAGAAAGTAATTTCTTATAAATTCACTTGTCCCATAGATGACATGCCTTTACTGAAGAGATTAATCGAGGTGCATACAAATAAATACGGGCACCCAATCCCATTGAAACATAATACTGTACTTGAAAAAAATGTAAGCCGAAGCAAAATGAGCATCCTTGTGGGCTGTACAGAAGAGAAAGGACCGCAAGGCATTAATCTGGAATGTACAGGGTCTATAGACTACAGAGGTGGGAAGGTGTGGAAAAATGGTTAAGATAGGAAATAATCATAACAAAATAATCGGACCTTGATAAAATATCAACGACCCGAATTATTTATACATTAGATATATCGTCTACCTAAGTGTGTAATAAAAAATACCATAGGAGTTGCATGAATTATTAATTCAATCGTTATAAATTTGTCGGGATGATATCCCTCAACTATTAGTTCTGTTAAACAAATGAATCCTTAATTTATACTAAGTAATCAGAAGGAAAATAAAATATACTCATGGAGGCGGGAGAGTACCATAATTTCAATGGCAAATTCTTTGGAAAAACGATGGGTGTCATTTTCAACTTCTTCCTTGGTCGATAAGAACACCAAAGATTTATTTTGTGATCTTGAAGTTATTTACTAGCATCTTTTTCCCAACTCTGACTCTTTCCTTTTTTCGAGGGGGAACGAGAATGTGATGCCTTCTTTTCATGATTCCAACGCTTGGAACAAACAAAAACAGAAACGGAAATGTGATGTCAGGCTTTCCTGATTCCAATGTTTGGCAGACACAGAAATATGAATGTGATTTTTGATGACACATTCAATCAGGAATCACATTCTTAGATTGAGTGGATCCGATCCCTTCCTTACCCCATGAGAATCTCAAATTCCTGGCTCATTCATTAAGAAAAAGAAATGTTGACTTAAAAATTTCCAAAATAGTAATTGTTTCCCACGTAATATTACTGAATTAATTCAAACAGCGAAATGCAATTCCTCCATGTATCAAATTCCTAGGAATTCGATTTCCAGTAATCATATTCCTATTCCTACCCAAGAAAATTCTCAAGAATTTGATTCCCGTGATCATATTACTATTTCTACTCAAGATTCCGGTCATCCAAACACATCCTAAAGTAGTATTTGTTTTGCTCAAATTAGACCTAAATTTTGTGATATTTTCAATATCTAATATGACATAAAAGCAATTTCATTTTGTATACGAAATGATGAATTCTTTTGAGGATTTGTATTTTTCTAATTTATTCATTTCGACGAATATGTAGTAAATGTATAATTGTTACTAACATTTATTATACAAACTAATAAAATTTTATTTTGTTAATGTAGTTTTACGGTGACCTGAAGCCGGAGACTTTACACCTTAGAATACTCTCAAATAGCAACGATCTGGGCTTATAAATTCTTGCTGAGAGATTCTGAATTCGAGCTGATAGATTAGCGCCGACATCTCTTCCAAAAAAACTAACATCCGATTGTCTTTGAAGAAAAAAAATTCAAATACCGTCATTTTGTGGTCCTGGATAAGCACTATGAGCTACTCACAGCTCACTGAGATTGGGTCGGCTTGATCTCTGAATTTTGTTTTATTTTTATCCGAGATTGGTCTCTGAAATTGGGTCATGTATTTCCATTATACAGCTCTATCACAAGATGTAATTTTCATTCTTATATAATGTCAACTTGAAAAAAGAAGAAGAAATAATTTATTGCACTGACCTCTCTTGAAGTTTTGCCAAATGCAGAAATCTGCCTTAACATTTGTATCAATTACATCACCACCCTTACCTTATAACGCTAAATTTCAACAATTTTCTAAATTATTATTATTATTTCAAAGAGATATATGATCTCATTGATAGTCAATAAATCAACTAGTGTATCCATCCTTAGATAAATGATTGAATAACCAAATAGGTGGAAAATCTTTCCAAGTGAAAATGCCTAAATCTCCAAACTCTCTACTTGCCAAATAATGGGCTACAATATTAACGCTACGTCTAACAAACCCAAACTCACTCCTATCAATATCACATGCCAGTCTTCTAATTAACTTCTTCAATAACTACCTCTATACTACGGTGGATATATTATCTTATTTCTTGATCATTCTTATCAACCTCAGAGAATACCCCTCCAACTGGACGTTCTTCATCGCTAGTGAAAGTGCAAATATTAGACCTTCTCTGGCTGCCATTGCTTCAGCTATCAACAGATTAACAATCCCCTGCAAATGCACCGATCTTGCTGCAATAAAACGCAAGCTGAAATCTCTTAACACAAACCCAAGGCCCCCAACACGGTTTGCAACCTCAAGCCCCGCATCGAAGTTTTACCACTCCTTCAACTGGAGGAGTCCACTACCGCTATCCGACCACTGCCATGCCTCCTCTAGCCCCTTCTAGACACTGCTCCTGTGTTGCTTTCCAGAAAAATCTGTGGCATCCTTGACTACAATGTTAATAGCCACCCCCATGCGCGCACTTCTTTCTTGAAAGACATACATCATTCTTGCACTTCCAAACACGCCAAATTGCGTATGCCATAGAGACTAACCGATCAAAATCCGAACTTCCCTTCCAACGAGCAAGGAGGACAGTAAACCATAGTTGAAAATCACTCCCACCAATCAAAATAGAATCCAAAGAAAGGGGGGAGGATTTCCACACCATTTTCACGGACTTGAGGGCAAGTCTTCTATGCACATACAGTGCTTTGGCAAAATAAATAAATTGGATTATTATTTTATATTCATTTTTTTTTTTGCATTGGTTAGTCTTGCTTCAATATATTGTGGATTATTTGTTCGTCTCGACGAGAGAAATCTAAAAAGTAAAAAATTATGATCAAAACCAAAAGTTTTTTGAGTAAAACAAAAAATAATCTAATAGTCTAAATTTTTTATATCTTGTTGAGAACATCAACATTGCCCAATGTCATGTTTGATCAAATATCAGCTCGCATGATTTTGGAAAACTTGTCTCTAGATTTTTTTTCCCAACTTTGTGTTGGAACTCACTTTTGAAAATCAATTTGCTAAATCATATCAGCTGATAGCCGATCAACGTGATTGATGTTCCAACAAAATTGAAAAAGGGAAATAATTTTGACATCCCTTTTTATTCCTAAACATTTATTCTCTTTATTCACATTGAAAGTATCAAATTACCCTTACCTCATGAGTCATGTTTTCATATGAAGGGCAATTTCGTATTTCCAGGTGAATAAAAACAAAAATGAAAATATTTGTGAATAAAAAGGGATGTGAGAATCATTTTCCTCGCAAAAATAACGATTTAAACAATAAAGTTGGACCTGAAAAATGCCCTAAAAACCCCAAATTGGACTATTCAAAATATTTTCTCACAAATCCAACAATATGAACGGCTCAAAATACTTGTCCCCCAAGTTTTTCTCTTTTTTCAAGGGGTCCCCGGAGTTTTGAAAATGTGAGTATTTCGTAGGAAAACGCTTTTCGAGCCCCTACGGGGAGAAAGTTCGTCGAGGGCTTTTTTCTCCGACAAAAGAGAGTTTCCGATCATTTTGGCCCTGTTTTGAAATCGGAAACCTCAATAATCTTTACTGGGTCCAAAAGGGTACCCAAACATGCAGCGTTTAAGGACCTCAGGGCATCAATTTGTGCCTCTGTTGAGGAGAAAAGCTTCAAATGCGGTTTCTGCAGTTCAAGACACCTTTTATTCAACCAAGGTACAACATTTACCTTTTGATTTAGCTCCATTCGCTATTTAACTTAATGGGTATTTTTCTTTTGCTGGGATTTTGTTTTTTTGGAGTGGGATTAGGGTTTCTCATGTTCTTTGTTTTGGAATTGACATTTAGGATATTTTTGAGACGCACAAAGTGGTCTTTACAATATCAACTTCTTTAGCATCAATTGCTACCGCGTGGGCTGGTATGTTCTGTTTGATCCTGAAGTGCTTGAAATCTTGTCTGCTATGTTTTGTCTAGTTCTACATTTGTTTGCTACAAAAATCTCTCAAAATGTCTTTTTTTTTTTGTAGTATATTTTATCTGTAGCAATTGAGATGAGCCATAATATTTCTCTTTTACACTTGCTACAAATGTAAAATTGACGTATGTGAAATCTGAATAATAAAGTATTCAACATTTTATATATGTTCTCCTTTTTTGTGAAGTTTATGTCTTTATGATTATATAGATGGTTTTAAAGCGACCTGCTTTAGTTGTGAACATTTCCGGGATGAAATTGAATCATGCCTGGTGAGGCTACTTGACATAATCTCTAAGCCAAGATGGTTGCAATCATCATTCATGAGAAGTGGGAAAGCTTAATTATGAAAAATTTAACCCCGTTGGTTCTGCCATGATCCAACATGATCTGTCATGATCCTTTACGACCCATCATTATCTGTCATCACTTGTCACAAAGTACCAGGTATCTACACCCGTTTGTGAAAACATGCTTTGATTTTAGTCATGTTGATTCTGTAGTGTGACATCAACAGGGCAATGAGCCTTAGTGGCTCATTTTTTTTTTTTTTAGGTATTTTAATTCAGGCTCACAATGCACTTATGTCAACCTGAATTGAAGTCCTTCACTCTCTTTCCATCCCATTTGAGCTTTTCGGTCAAGCACACTCACACATAAGTATGCATTTTTCATGCATAGCCCTTGCTGTTGAATATTGAAATATGTAAATTTTTAGTTATCTTATCATTCACTGGGGTAGTTTGGGGAAAAAAGTAATAACTGTAAGACTATTCAACTAAGAGTCTATGACTAGTGGGATGAGCCTGTCTGGGGTCAGAAATGGTAAAGTAAAAATGTAAAATAAGGTTATGCTGCTAGCCTGTAACTACAACTAATGTTTATGAATTTGGTCTGGCTGTTGAAAATTATGCTTCCACATCTGCTTGACTTACTGTGTAAAGTTTGTTTCCTGTGCTTATTTGAGTTATATCTTATTTGGGTGGTAGTTCTTACTAGTTCTTTTGAGCTGTAATGAGATCTCATAGGGATGATAAAGAAAGAGACCTTATGATGCATTTGTCTTGTTAAATTAAGAGTCATGGTTTCGTAGCTCATGTCCTTGACGAGAAACTTTTTGGTCCTTTCTTTTAATCCTTGGGACATTCAACCTAGAGAATGTTTTTTTACCTACATGATACTAATCTTGCTACATATCTTCCCTCATGTTTTCTTACCTTGTAGTTGATCGCCAATAGTTTGAGGGGCTATTTTGCGGTCTTCCGAGTGTAACTAGAATTATAAGATGAATAATAGTTGTCATGGACTCATGATGATTTGTTGCTCAATATTTCTATGTTTCAACCTATGGTAGGGTATGGTTTTTTTTTTTTTTTAATCCCCATGTCTTGCAGTTGATGTTGGGTTGAAAAAATGCTGATGCAGGTTATACTTTACGCCATGTCCATGAATCGAAAGTTGAACAAAGGCTCGACTCAATTGAAAAAGCTGTAAGTGTTTTGGCTAGATATTTGGTGTCTAATGTCTGTATGTAAACATGTATGTTAACAAGAAGAAAATCCAATAATAGGAAGGCCAAGGGTATGCAAAACCAAGAAGGAGCAGGCTGGACAAGGATACAAAGGATAAAAACTTCCCAAACAGATTAATGATCTATGAAAGCTCAAACTATTTTGGGGATAAAATAGACATATTGGAACTGCCTTTACTGTTAATTGCAGTAGCTCTTTGATTACCATCCCTTTGTGCTTTTGGCATGTAATACTTTGGTTAAGGCACTTGAGACTTTCAGATTACGTGGTCGTATAAGGCTTTGGTAGGCAAACAATCATAGTTGATCAATTCATTTCTCCGTATCTCGTCATAAGCACTTGCAAACAAGGGGATAAGATATACTAACTCATGCAAAAATGAGATCTGTGCTATATGAGGCATTACTTGTTTTGTCCGTTTGTCTTCAGCGCGTCATTGGTTTCTTTAGGATTCAGAGCAGGTTTGCGGTGAAAGGGGGAAGAATGAGGGGGGAGGTGTTGGAGAAAACACACCAGATGTATGGATTTGATATCTTCCCAAAAGCGTCATTATCTAACTACTATAATAAGTCCAACAATCAATGGAGCTATAAACAAACAAGTGCACCAATTCTAATTCATTGGTGTGTTCTAAGAACCAAGTGATGAAGAGAAATCAAACAATCAACATGTACGTGGAAACGCAGATCATGTAAAAAGCCAGAGGAGAGAAACTAAAAACCAATAGCAATTGCAAGAGACCTTGTTACCAGTCTTTGAGTCAGCACCCTAAGAAGGCCAAGCTTCCCTTGTAGAGTCCATTTTATGCTTGTTTGGCCCCTGGGATCCTCGAGCTCCTCAATTGCCTCTGAAAATTCATGGTAGATTTGATTCGGAGTTGCCTTAAACACCCAAGAACAAAAGTAATCGAGTAGTCTACCATAGTCTCACCAATTGGCAAGTGCCTTTTGTTCCATCTTCAAAGTGCTTGCTCAATATTGATATGAAACGATCTAACCTTTAGATATGATCTTCAAGCTTGTAGATCCCTAGATCTATCAGCTACAAGGTGCTATCTGACCAGAACCCTAAGATATAATTTTGGTCTCTCAGGACAAGTTTGGCAGCCCAATTGCTAGGTCAGAAAAAGAATGCGCCACTATTTATAAATGGGTTGTACTGACCTAATCTGCTCAAGCTGATTCCAGCTGCTGGAGCAGTTTTTATGAGGAGCATTACCTCTAGCAGAGTGCTCGGAGGTCCTACTGAGAAAACACTCGAGTGTTCTTCTCGGACCAACGATCTTCTGCAAAATACAGCATGGTCAGACTGACATTCTCTCGAAACTCAAGGTGATCCTGTGGAAATGCTCAACCCAACTCTGTAAATGCCTTTTGGCTTGATCTATTGTCAAAGTCCGAACTGGATGTTGAACTGATATCTGAAGGGTGTGATTCTATAGTCTATATTATGCTGTTCATGAACTCTCAATATCAGGAAAAGAAATGAAAGTTCGATTAGGATAAAAGAGATTACAACTCGATAAGTGCTTGTCAACGGGGAGTACGGGTTTGCCAAACAAGACTAGGATAGTTAACTAACAGGTCTGAATCTGTTTGAATTATGTGACCACATTGCACATTAGAGCGGTTTACAAAACCCCATATGACTTCCTCTTAGAGAAGTGATGACATTATGGATCAGTTTAGTAATTTTATGAGACTCGACTTTTAAGCTTCTTTGTCGGGGAAATGCAATCGAAGCCATTAAGTTTCTTTTAGAAGACTAAATTATGCATCATCTTGCTGTGATGTTCATTTCATCATTGTGTGCTGCAGAAGGCTCAATTATTTCTAGTATGTTTTCAATTATTTTTGTAAGCCTTATTTCAGCTGTAAAAATACAAGATTATTGATCCGGCTACATATTTCTCCATCAAAGCTTTCTTGGAGACTTTAGGGGGGATTACCCCGTTAATTCTCCGATAAAACTTGAAAATGGGATGCATGTGTTTTGCTGAAATGAAAAGTGACCCTTAGCTACCCATATGATGGGGTTAAATCATGCTTAGTAATTATCAAGGTATTGTACTTAGCACTCTGAAGACATGAATATCATATGATGTACTTCTCCAGAATTACACTTGATTACATGGCTATTGCATTGGCGAGCGTGACTGGTGCATTTTGTAAGTGTTGATTGAATCTCATTTTTCTGGTGACCAATTTGTCACTTTCATGCTTCAATGCCTTTTCCACTAAAAAATACTCCCCATTTTTGGTATTTTCCTGTCTTACATGCCATATGTCCCCAAATTTTTAATAGATGGGTGGTGGAGGTGTAGACTGGGGTTTTTTTTCCTTTCACTCTCTCATTTACTTGATCTAATAATGGATTTTATATGATACTTTGTTGAATTTCTTGAAGGAAATATGGAGTAAGGTACTTGCATAACTTTTGGTATTTATCAGGAGAAAAATATCTGCTTAGAGCCTTAATTGTTTTGGTTTATTCTTTTTCTTCAGTTTATGCCCTTTATAGACATATTTCAACTTGTTTCCGTAGTTTGTGTCCCTCATCCAAAAACTCATGAATATTTCAACTTTGTTTACATATTTGAAGTTATGTTTCATCTTCAGTTTCCTGCATTTCTTAATTGGACACTGTTATTTTGTTCTATCATTAGTTGCTCTATGGAATCTGAATCCTGATTCCTCGCATCCTTGGCCCAACAGCCAACATACATGGTTTTGTTTTCCGCCTTTGAGGCATTTCTGTTCCTTATAAGTTGCACTTTCTTTGCATCATGTTCAACTGATTGCTGGGAGGCTTTGTAACAGCAATCACTTTCCTTCTTTTCAGAGACTCAAGCACCAGTCAATTGGACTGAATAAAACATTCACGAAACATTCGTTATCCGTTCATTTTTTCTGTTTGGATCTTTGCTGGAATTTTACTTAATCTTTCTCCCGCTCCTGCTTACTCCTTGCTGTTTGGTGGTGTTGTTTATTATGCTGAGACATGGCGTTCTCTCTTTTTGGGCAGATGAATAACAATTATCAAATGGAGCATAAAGAATTTAAGAAACTGGTTGGTTCAGGTGGTTTCAGAACTCAAGCTTGTGTTGCCACTGCTGGAACCTCTTTGATTATTGGGTTAGTTTATCTTTCTTTCCTGTCGCTACCATTACATTGTTTCTGAGTCTTTGATTCTTTCTCAGTCACCTACGTAGTATGTCTTCACTGATGGTGAGTCAGGGACTATCACTTCTGTTGGGATACAACCGCAGGTTGAATGAAATCCTTGACCATGGCTTTGTGGGAGTTCTGTAAATTGTGATTTAATTCCTGTGGACATTTTCTCCTATCTTCATGCTTCATTATAATTTGGGAGAAGCTGTTCAATATAATATGGACGATGGATTGCTGGGAAAAATGATTTATAATGTTGTAGGTCTAGTATTTTTCTTTTTGAGTTATTTTTTTAAGAAAGTTTGGGTAGAAAAGTTTTTCTTCTTTGCGGAGTGTACATCTATTATATGTTTTATGCATCTTATTTCTAATCCTGGTATTATTTCCAATGCAAGTAGAGAGATGCTTCTTTTATTGAACGAGTAATGGGCGCAGTGTGCCTTTCCAGGTTGCATTAGTGCTCATACACTTAATTGTATTAGTAACTGCTATGGACTTCTTCTCTCATCTTCATGCTTCATTCTGAATTTGGGAGAAACTTTCCAATATAATTTGAAAGATGGATATGCAGGGGAAAATAGATATATTATCCTTGAGTATTATTTATGTATTACTTACGTGTTATTTGTGCACTGGGTACGCCCTTTTAAGTACTATTACTTGAGAAAACTTGGGTGGACCACATTTCTGCTTCTTTTTGGGCAATGTGCATCTATTGTATGTTATTATGTGTCTTATTGCCGATCCTGATTTTATTTCTAATGCATGTAGAGAGGCTTTCTCCACCGATGCTTCTTTGATTAAACGAGTAAGAAGAGCAGTTTACCTTTCCAGGTTGCTTTTATTTCCGGGGATGGACTGGGGAAAGAAGAGGGTATAGTCAAAACTGGGGATATTTATTTATAAGCAATAAATAGTCGATCCAATGAATGCTGCTTACTTTCTGGTAAAAAACATAATCTAGCAACCTTAATATTGTAGGTTCGAGTCCGAGGGCGGCCACTTTGTTCTTTTTAAGCCATAAATGTTTTTGTACCCAATTGCCCTGCAAGACACCCATTAATGGGTTAATTAACTTGACGTATCTTTACTTCCTGTTTGGATGAGGCGGAATAAGGGTGAAGTTTTTGTAGCAGATTTGATTTAGGGATGCACGACAAAGGGGTCAGGGTTAGTGACCAAATCAACAAAAATGTTCTCGAGCCTTCTGTGCCTCTTGGCAAGTCAACGTTGTGCCTTGAAGAATAGAGGAGACAAGGGCTTCTGCTGCAAGCTCAATTGGACGCGGGATTAGTTTTGGGTGGATAAAAAAGTGAGGGGAGATAAAATAGTAGGGGGTATTATTTATGGAGGGTAGACCCACATTGATGTGACATTTATGGAGGGGATTAAATAATTCTTGGTTCGGAAGATTTTGGTGATAAGGGAGGATAAAATAGTACTTGGTTTGTTTTGTAGTTGAAATGGGGGATAATAATAAATAAGAGGGTTTGGGGTGGATTGTCCCGGATTAGGGAGGAGTTATCCGTGCGGATTAAATAGTCCGGGTTACAAATTGGCTCCCAAACCAAGCCAAACAAATTGGCCCGGGATTAAATAGTCCAAGATTTCTTATCCGGCTCCCCAATCCGGCATCCAAACGAGTGTTTTATGGACTTGTAACAGCATGTATGGGAATAATATAATCCTGTACTGATGTTTGATCCAACAGTGTGAGATTTTTGGGACTCATTTATCCCTTCAGTTATCTCATGGCCAACAAATCACCATATAAATAATTCTCAATTAGTGAAAGTAGTTCTAGGTTTTGTTGTCCCAAGACGACATATACCCTTTTCCTATCTGCGGATACTTTCCACTGCTATTGGTGCAGTTACGAAAGGGCAATTTTTCCTCATTTTTATCTCCAATAGGTGTTGTATCTGCCATCTCTTTTTGGCCTCTCAGATTCCCAAGAAAGGGTGTGAGAGGCCTAAAGCTGATAAGCCGAATTTGGATATGGGTTTTGCTCAAATATTCGATAACAACTTTGCACTCTGGAGACTGGGATTACATTTTAATTTGCCTTACAGCTTTCCTTTTTGCTTCTCTCTATATTGTAGGTATGGTCTTGGTTGGCGAGGTGGAAAATGGTACGCGAATAGGAAATTCAAGAAGGAGCAGATGAAATTGCTTGGGCATATCAAACCTAAACGGTGGCAACCCAAGTTCTTACGAAGACCGTTAATAAGACCCAGATCACCCGAAAACGCTGTTAAAACGTCGGATGCATTGCAAAAGGATTCACCTGTGGCACATAATGTTGGAGAAATCAAACCTCCTCGGTAGCAGATATAATATAGCAGCACTTTTTGAGGTTGTTAATCAAGAAAAATTGAGCAGAAAGTACATTGATTATGAAGATTCGACACATTGGCGTTTCTCATACCTGTATTCTCCGGAAGTAATATGATCTATAGTTTTGTGTTTTCTACGAGTTGTGCTTCTCTTTTCAATATGGTTAATTTTATCTGTTCTCGTTCTCTCAATGAATCTTCATTTATACTACATTTGTCATTTAGAGTGCCATGGACACACTCTGATAGCTAACTGTGAATGTTGGTTAAAACATGCTATCAAAGCAGTGAGGAAATCTGTTTTGTCATTGTTTTTTTTTTTTCTCGAATTCTAGGCTTGAAGATCTCTCTTGAAGGCAAACCCAAAAGGGTTGGTCTGAGTGAGAGAGTGTGAGCAAGGGCTTTACTTTTCCATACTTGCTTGGCAAAAAAAAAAAAAAAAAATCTTAAAGGGTTTGTATGGTCGTTAACTTTAGAACTCCCAAATTAGTTGAGGTATGAAAAAGCCGTCGTAGATAACTCAATTATAAAGAAAAAAAGAATAGTGAATCACATCTGATTTGCTGCATCTTTGACTCTTGCCAATTGAGTTTGAGTGAATTTGGATGGGTTCGTACGTTTGCATCAACATAGACATAAAAAGGAAAGTGGGAGTCTAATATCAATTCTAGGATTTGCATCACCAAAAACAAAAAAAATTTCGGATTTTAGAGTTGTTGTGGCGAAGGTGTCCATTAGCCAACTATATGTTGTAAGGTTGTAGGGTGACGTATGAATGCCGGGGGTAAGAGTGTCAATATGTTGGAATGTTTCTTTCTGTTGTGATACCGTCATACCCTTTTCCTCTTTAATTAATTTTTATAATTCATCTTTGAAGATCAATAAAAAAAATTTGCTTATCATAATTATAGCCTTATAGGGGTAGCATGTCAAGAAGGGAAAATATGTTTGCTAGGTAGTATTTTAGTATGTTTCAGGTGAGGACGAAAACATTTGATTTTTCTTATTGAAGTAATGAATTATTCTGTCCAGTTTGAATAGAAAGTTTCACGTTTGAATGGTCTAAGACTCTCAAATAAATCATGGCAATTTTGAAAAGCGCAATGATATCAATTCTTATTTGAAAGAGATAACTAAACTTGAAAGAATTTCGTATTTAAGTTATTGTATATGGTAAGAACACCGTATGCGAAAACGTCCAATTTTTTTTTTTGTATTTGTGGAATGGCTAAATCAAGTCAAAACCTACCCATTCATTTATGTTGCAATCTTTAGATGCCCTCCTCATTGTTGTTTGATCAATCTAATTGATGAAAGTGATTGATAGTTTAGTACCAAATCAAAATTCAAAATTGCTTAAACTAAAGATGGCTCGATTTCAATGTTCAAAACTTCAACCTATATAAAAATAAAAAATTTGGAAAATTCGGTTTGAGAGCTTACAATAGTATGAGGTCAAATTAAAATACTTGGGCAGGAATAGTGAGCCACTAAATAATAATAAGGGAAAAAATTAAATCATTCCAAGAATTAAAGAAAGACATACAACTGCATACACTGGCCTCACGTATCTTGTAGTTTACAATAGGCCTTTGTGGGTATTACGAAAAATTCTAGGAGCAAATTTTGAGATTTTAGTTTTTAAAAAGCTGTTGTAAGCATATGACATGATTCTAGAAAGTAGATCAATATGAACTTAGGGACCCTGTTGAGCGAACACAGGGGTTTTGCTGAGCGCTCCGCTCGGTAGGCCCTGCCGAGCACATCTCGGCCGTCCAAATGTGTTTTGAATGGTCCAGATTTGAGGGGAGTTAAAATACGCAAAACACTCTTCGGCACCCCTTAAATCTAGACCGTCCAAAACACATTTGGACGGTCGAGACTCGAGATGTGCTGGGCAGGGCCTGCCGAGCGGAGCGCTCTCAGAACTCAGGGACCTTGCTGAGCGCTGGCCTGCCGACCACATCTCGGCCGTCCAAATGTGTTTAAGGGGTGCCAGATAGTGTTTTGAGTGTTTTAACTCCACTAAAATCTTACACATTAAAAAATAAACATATTTAGACGGCTGAGATGTGCTCGGCAGGACCTGCTGAGCGCTCCGCTACATATGCAGAGCGCATGTTCTTTTTTGGACTAATTATTACTCCATTATTTTTTGGTTAGAAATATGTGCTATTCACTTAAAAAATAGAGAATTCCAGTGAATATTATAGCAGTCAGTAATTGTGGGATTAGAAAACAAATATTATGTTGAAAAAGATATTAGGCAGATGATCGAGTAAGGGATGGGGGCGATCTCTAAATTGAACACCAACGTCATAGGTTTTCCCTGATCTTGTACGTGCCAACAAAGAATTCGAATACCTCGGACTTTTTTATATTCGAAACAAAAATGATAAGTGTACAACAAAAGTGTCCAACTCAGCTCCAACACACTCACATGGTGTGTGGAGCCCACACACATTTCACATTCAAACGTGTGTGGGCTGCACACACATTGTGAGTATGTTGGAGCTGAGTTGGACACTTTTGTTGTACATGTATCATTATTGTATTCGAAATATCTCAGACATTTTTAGAACAGGTATGAGTCAAACAACAATGATTCGAAGCACTTATTTTTGCACTATTTCGAACACCAATGTACTCAATCGTAATGAGATCCAAATATGAATGAACTCAATGTAACGAGATCGTTTAGAATAAGACGATAACTAAAAGGAATTACTGAATAACTTAAAATTAAAAGTCGATATAACTGCTATGGATGGCCAAATCTTGAATACACGAGTATCTCCCCGAATGAATGAAACAAGATTCTCTTTGAAAATTAATTTTGTCACGTATAGAGCTCGAAGAATTTCCAAAGGACCCATGTATTCAGAGCCAATACGTTGTTGTATCCCCGCGGATATTGTTTTTTTTTTTAACCAAACAATTAATTACTAGGACACCTATTCTCATTCCTAATACTGGATTAAAAATAGGAACAAACATCAATATCATCTTATAGACTTCTCTATCGGCATAGACAGCTTCAAAAAAAGGTTGGCGCGGATTTCCCTTTGGCTTCCATAAATCAAAAATCAATATTTGATTCCTATATTATATTTTTAAATTACTACAAACGGATTTGCCACTTAGTGCGCGCATCTAGGGCTTTTCATCGTTTTACATGAACTTTTTTTTATTTCGGACTATAATTTTATACTTCTTTGATTTCTCTCGTCAAGATGAAAAATATGACGTAAAAATTTAACCCAAATCTTGTAACGATATATCGAGACAAAACAACCAAAGAGACCGTATCAATGACCCCCTAAAAAGTTCATCCAAATCCTTCCTTAGTTGTAGAAGAAGGTAAAAAGCTTTATTATATAACATGACTATTATATGTACTCTTGTGGGAGGAGTTGTAGGGATTGGTCCAAGGTGTGCCTAAGTTGGTTTGGGACACCCTGCATCACAAAAAAAAAAGAAAAAGAAAAAGAAAAAGAAAAGGAAGAGAATATTATATTCCTCCTCGGTTACATGCGTGTTTCTTCTAGCACTATATATACACGAAGCCTATTGGGAAAAAGGCAAAGAAAACATATGCACAATATCAATATGGCTAACACTCTAACCATCTGCATTGTAGTGTTCCTGTTGTGTCTATCTGTAGATGGAGCTAGGAAAGTACCTCATACAATCAACACCCGCAAAGGCAGATTCCCAAAGTCCTTGGATTCTGATGTCGGTATCTGCGCATCAATGGTGGAGACAGTAGGCTATTCTTGTGAAGAGCACAACGTATGATGCGAGACCGAATGTTCTTTGTCATTCATTTTATACTGCTAAACTATGAGATTTACTGATCGCATATGTACACGGCTTTTCTGAGTTTCAGGTAACAACGTCGGATGGATATATTCTTAGTTTGCAGAGGATTCCGGCAGGGAGGTCTGGCACGCAAGCATACAAACCTCCTGTTCTTTTGCAGCATGGGATCTTTGCAGTAAGTACCCTTGTCCAATATGTCATTACACATGTTCCACCATTGCTTATCAATACGGTGAATTTTCGAAAAATGAGATGGGGAACATGTTGATAAACTCAGTTTTCTTCCCATAAAGATCAGTTATGTGTTTCGAAACTTAACTATGCAGTTCAGGTTGATAGAGTTGGCAGTTATTAACGTAATTTCATGTTTTGTTGCAGGATGCTTCGACGTGGCTGGTGAACTCCCCAGATCAGTCCTTGGGATTCATTTTGGCTGATAATGGATACGATGTTTGGCTTGTTAGCACCCGAGGGACTAAATATAGTAGTGGACACACATCGCTTAGTCCCAGTGATCCGGTTCTCTTCACTTGAATAATGTGTTGAGTTCATAAGAGTAACAATTTTTGAACTTGTTCTCATTTATTTGTTTTGCAATGTATGTAATTCGTAGGCTTACTGGAATTGGTCGTGGGATGAATTAGCAGCTAACGATCTTTTTGCTTCAGTCCAATATGTTAATGACCAGACAGGTCAGAATCTGCACTATGTTGGTCACTCCTTGGTAAGATATCCTTGTTTTCTCCACAATATTGAGTTCACGAACCCGTTTTCAGAAGAAAAAGATTTCGCTAAGATTGATTTTTTTGTTTTAATGTCTCCTTCTTAGGGAACTTTGATAGCTCTAGCTGCGTTGTCTGAACAGCAATCAGTGAACATGTTAAGATCAGCTGCTATGCTCTCTCCTATAGCTTACCTGAATCAGATCCCCACACTTCTTGGAAAAGCTGCTGCTTATTCTCTTCTAGGCGACGTAACAATCAATATCTGCTAACATTTTTTGACTTCAAATTGCGATAAAGCTGGCTCATCGAATTCTTTCCGTTTCCCTTTTTCTGGACAGGTCTTGTACTGGTTGGGCGTCTATGAATTCCTTCCAGGAGGGTGAGAAACTGACTTAACTATTTTAAGTACCGCAAGTACCTGGATACAGTTGCGTGCGCCAACATACGTGCATGTTGGCGGGCTCTTATCAAAAACGTAAAAAGCTCAGTATGATGAACAACGTAGTCAATCGGACAATGTGTACATGTCGTATTTTGTTATCTTATTGACCTATTTAGATTTTCACTGTTTCCGAAAATCTTACTTCTTTTAGTGAACAGGGAAGTTGTCGCCAAATTTATGCATGAGCTTTGCAACGCAACAAACACCGATTGTTCCTCGCTATCATCTGCTATTGCAGGTAACATTAATCTCGCGGCCTACTTGTTTCATCTTTACTTGGGAAAAGATACTTATATCTACTGCTAATAAACTTTGTAATTAATGCTGTAAATAGGCCCGCCGTGCTGTGTGAGTCCCTCCACGATGGATGCAGTTTATAACTATGGACCTCAGCCAACAGCAACCAAGAACATGCTACATTTAGCACAAAGTAAGTTTATAAAATATTTATATGTTTTCCCACAATCAATACAGGGCGGCTTCCAAAGTTTGAATGTCTGAGTGACTAAACTTTTTTGTTTTTGGATAACCGGATGTCCGGCTCAGTTTATGCACATCTCTACTAATTCGGCTGTAGTATAATCCTTATTCACAGGATGACTCTAAGTTTATACTATGTGGTTCTTGTGCAGTGGTTCGACAAGGGACTATAGCAATGTACGATTATGGAAGCGCAGATGGCAACAACCAACACTACGGGCAGCCCACGCCTCCTGCGTACAGCATGTCAAATATTGCGAACGAATTTCCTCTTTTCCTTGCACATGGAGGGCAGGACTACCTTTCGGATCCGGCGGATGTGCAGACACTGATGAGCACTCTTCAAGATCATGATGCTAATAAGCTTGTCGTACTTTATACGGAGGAGTATGCACATTTGGATTACACTTTGGCCGGAAATGCCAATCAAGTTGTGTATGATCCTCTCATGGCGTTCTTCAATCTCAACTGAGAGCATTTGTCACATAACACTGGGAATATACGAGTACTCCTTTTGAATTCTCAAAAATAAACCGCATGTAGAGAGATTGTTGGATTGGCTACTTGCAACAATTGTATATACTGGGCCAGCTTGTAATTTACCGAAGAAAATAAGAATAATACTAAAAAACATCATTTTTATGTTCTTTGTGGTCTTTGGTTGTGTTTTATTGCACTTTAGGCTTTTGTTGGGGTTTGTTTGCCCTTGCTGATCCTCTGTTTTGGGTTTTGTAAGGGTTCTCTTTAGTTGGCACCTTGCTAACTCAACAAGGTGAAATCAAGACCCGTTATCCTCTTCTTAGCTAGGATTAATTGACGACTTATTTGATCAGTTGAGAGGTTTTGATGCAGGGAGGCCCGTTGAAATAAGAACGCGAAACAAGGACAATCACGAATTTTATCTGGACTAGAGGTACTCCCTCCTTGAACAAACGATTAGAGAAAAACTCTCAATTTTCATTAATCAGTAAACCACCAAACCCTAAAGGATACATCCTTATTTATAATGATAGCCAAAAAATATGAAAAAAGAAATAGAATAGAGGAAAGCTAAATCTAAATTTTGGAGAACAAGAAAATAATAAAAAAGAAATAAAATCAACCTAAATAAGAAACCTAATATTCTAGGATTTTAGATAATTTTGCTAAAATATCAAGATTCCTAATCAAACACAAACTAAAAATAGTAAAATTAAATACTAAAAAACTTTTATTTTTCTAAAATCAAATTTGCATCAGGTTTAGGATGCTATTTCGAGATTGATCTACGACCGGGTTATCACCAACTACGGGAGGAAGATCTTGACTCCGAATAAGTTTCTTGGCTTTATGTTGTTTGATCACTTATTTTGCACTATTTCGAACACCAATGGACTCAATCGTAATGAGATCCAAATAATAATGAACTCGATGTAAGGAGATCGTTTACAATAAGACGATAACTAAAAGAATTACTCAGGGGTTGTTCCGCTAAGAGAGTTTTTTGGTTTTTTGGCTTTTCACGACTTTTTATGTGATGTATTGTGAGAGAGTGACTGCCTCGGTTTTAGGAATAAGCTGGCTTTTTGGTTTTTTTGAGTTAGCGGAATAGGGAAGGGGGTGTTCCGCTAAGAGAGTTTTTTGATTTTTCACGACTTTTTATGTGATGTATTGTGAGAGAGTGACTGCCTCGATTTTAGGAATAAACTGATTTTTGGTTTTTTTAGGTTAGCAAAAATAACTTTAAAAAGTGGATATAACTGCTATAGATGGCCAAATCTTGAATACACAAGTATCTCTCTCAAATGAAAAAAGATTCTCTTTGAAAATCAATTTTGTCTCGTATGGTAGAGCTTGAAGAATTTCTAAAGGAACAACGTATTCAGAGCCAATACGTTGTTGCATCCCTGTGGATATTGCTTTTTCTAACCAAACAATTACAAGGACACCTATTCTAATTCCTAATACCGGATTAAAAATAGGAACAAACATCAATATTATCTCATAGACTTCTCTATCTGTATAGACAGCTTTAAAAAAAAGTTGGCGCGGATTTCCTTTTGGTTACCATAAATCAAAAATCAATATTTGATTCCTATATTATTTCAAAATTACTGCAAACGGGTTTGCCACTTATAGCATCTAGAGCTTTTAGGGGCTTTTCATCATCTTACATGAACTCTTTCTATTTTGGTCTATAGTTTTATACTTCTCTGATGTATTTCGTCGAGACGAAAAAAAGGATATAAAAAGTTAACCCGAATCTTATACTCCAAACAATATATCAAGAAAAAACAACCAAAGAGACCGTATCAATGACCTCCTAAAAAGTTAATCCAAATCCTTCCTTAGTTATAGAAGAAGGTAAAAAGCTTTTTTATATAACATGACTATTATATGTACTCTTGTGGGTGGGGCTATAGGAATTAGTCTGAGGTGTGCCTAAGTGTTGGTTCGGGACACCCTACATCACAAAAATAAAGAAAAGAAAAGAAAAGAAAAGGAAGAGAATATTATATTCCTCCTCGGTTACATGCGTGTTTCTTCTAGTACTATATATACACGAAGCCTATTGGGAAAAAGACAGAGAAAACATATGCACAATATCAATATGGCTAACACTCTAACCATCTGCATTGTACTGTTCCTGTTGTGTCTATCTGTGGATGGAGCTAGGAAAGTATCTCATACAATCAACACCCGCAATGGCAGATTTCCAAAGTCCTTGGATTCATCCTTGGATTCTGATGTCGGTATCTGCAAATCAATGGTGGAGACAGTAGACTATTCTTGTGAAGAGCACACCGTATGATACGAGACCGAATGTTCTTTGTCATTCGTTTTATACCGCTGAACTATGAGATTTACTGATCACATATGCACGTGGCTTTTTTTGGTTTCAGGTAACAACATCGGATGGATATATTCTTAGTTTGCAGAGGATTCCGGCAGGGAGGTCTGGCACGCAAGCATACAAACCTCCTGTTCTTTTGCAGCATGGGATCTTTGCAGTAAGTAACCTTGTCCAGTCTGATATGTCTCGTCATTACACATGTTCCACCATTGCTTATCAATACAGTGAATTTTCGAAAAATGAGATGGGGAACATGTTTATAAACTCAGTTTTCTTCCCATAAAGATCTGTTATGCGTTTTGAAACTAACTTTTTGCAGTTCAGGTTGATATAGTTGGCAGCTAATAATGTAATTTCATGTTTTGTTGCAGGATGCTTCGACGTGGCTGGTGAACTCCCCAGATCAGTCCTTGGGATTCATTTTGGCTGATAACGGATACGATGTTTGGCTTGTCAGCACCCGAGGGACTAATATAGCATTGGACACACATCGCTTAGTCCCAGTGATCTGGTTCTCTTCACTTGAATAATGTGTTGAGTTCATAAGAGAACAATTTTTGAACTTGTTCTCATTTATTTGTTTTGCAATGTTTGTAATTCGTAGGCTTACTGGAATTGGTCATGGGATGAATTAGCAGCTAACAATCTTTCTGCTTCAGTGCAATATGTTAATGACCAGACAGGTCAGAATCTGCACTATGTCGGTCACTCCTTGGTAAGATATCCTTGCTTTCTCCACAATATTGAGTTCACGAACCAGTTTTCAGAAGAAAAAGATTTCGCAAAAAAAGATTTCGCCAAGATTGATTTTTTTGTTTTAATGCCTCCTTCTCAGGGAACTTTGATAGCTCTGGCTGCGTTGTCCGAACAGCAATTAGTGAACATGTTAAGATCAGCTGCTTTGCTCTCTCCTATAGCTTACCTGAATCAGATCCCCACACTTCTTGGAAAAGCTGCTGCTTATTCTCTTCTAGGCGATGTAACGATCAATATCTGCTAACATTTTTTGACTTCAAATCACGATAAAGCTGGCTCATCGAATTCTTTCTGTTTCCCTTTTTCTGGACAGGTCTTGTACTGGTTGGGGGTCTATGAATTCCTTCCAGGAGGGTGAGAAACTGACCTAACTATTTTAAGTACCACAAGTACCTGGACACAGTTGTGTGCTGATGGCTCCGCCAACATATGTGCATGTTGGCGGGCTCTTATCGAAAACATAAAAAGCTCAGTATGATGAACACGTAGTCAATCGGACAACGTGTACATGTCTTATTTTGTTATCTTATTGACCAATTTAGATTTCCACTGTTTCCAAAAATCTTACTTCTTTTAGTGAACAGGGAAGCTGTAGCCAAATTTATCAATGCGCTTTGTAATGCAACGAACACGGATTGTTCTTCACTAACATCTGCTATTGCAGGTAACATTAATCTTGCGGCCTACTTGTTTCATCTTCACTTTGGGAAAAGATACTTTTATCTACTACTAATCAACTTTTGTAATTGCTGCAAATAGGCCCGTCGTGCTGTGTGAGCCCCTCCACCATGGATGCGGTTTATAACTATGGACCTCAACCAACAGCAACCAAGAACATGCTACATTTAGCGCAAAGTAAGTTTGTACAAGATTTATTTCCCACAATCGATAAAGGGTGGCTTCAAAGTTTGAATGTTCGAGTGATTGAACTTTTTTTTTTGATAACCGGATGTCCGAGCCAGCTTGCGCACACTTCTACTAATGCGGCTATAATATTATCCTTATTCACTAGTAAGGATGGCTCTAAATCTATACTCTGTACGCTTCTTGTGCAGTGGTTCGAGAAGGGACCATAGCAATGTACGATTATGGAACCGTAGATGGCAATAACCAACACTACGGGAAGCCCACGCCTCCTGTGTACAACATGTCAAACATTGCGAACAACTTTCCTCTTTTCCTTGCCCATGGAGGGCAGGACTACCTTTCGGATACGGCGGATGTGCAGACACTGATGAGCATTCTTCAAGACCATGATGATGATAAGCTTGTCGTACTTTTTACTGAGGAGTATGCACATTTGGATTACACTTTGGCGGGAAATGCAAATCAAGTTGTGTATGATCCTCTCATGGCGTTCTTCAATCTTAACTGAGAGCATTTGTCACATAACACTGAGAATATATGAGTACTCCTTTCGAATTCTCAAACATAAATCGTATGTAGAGAGATTGTTGGATTGGCTACTTGCAACAATTGTATGTATTGGGCCAGCTTGTAATTTACAAAAGAAAATAAGAATAAAAAAAATATCATTTATGTTCTTTGTGGTCTTTGGTTGTGTTTTATTGCACTTTAGGTTTTTGTTAGGGTTTGTTTGCCCTTGCTGGTGCTCTGTTTTGGGCTTTGTTAGGGTCATTCTCTTTTGTTGGCACCTTGCCAACTCAAGTAGGTGATGATCAAGAACCGTTATCCTCTTCTTATGTAGGATTGACGACTTGTTTGATCAGTTGAGAGGTTACGATGCTATTCCAAGATTAATTTACGATTGGTTATTACCAACTCCTGGTAAAGGAGGAAGATATTGATTCCGAATAACTTTCTTTGGCTTTATGTACTTTTGACATGAAGAATGTTGTCTTCTACTTCGACCAAAGAAACAAAGAAGCTGATCTTCTAACAGTCCTAATTTACTACAAGACTATAATTGGTTGACTCACAATATTCATAACTTAGCTTCTTATATTCAAATGTGACATGGTTACTTGTTTATAGGATATGGGAGAGAGTATTTTATTTTAGTACTCCCTCCGTCTCAAATTGTTGGTCATGTTCGGATTTTGATGCAATTTTTAAACTGTTCATATTTGTCAATCTATAACGTATTTTATATGCAATATGAATCTTATTTGATAGATCCTATTATGCAAAAATTTTGAAATCTGTAAAAGGATTATACATTGCCAGACCTGAATCAATAGTCAGTTCTGTTCACAGTGTAGTAGTCGTCGAGACGCTTAATTTTGGTTTAAAATCATGTTTGATTGGATATCAATCAATATGTGGTTGGAATACAAAAATAACTTGAAATAAATTGAATCTTTCTGGGTTCTAATACAGTGAGTATAGAACACATTATTTATTTATTTCATTTCGATCACATACTAATTGGTATTTAATCCACACAAACAGATCCAATTATTGAACTAGGTCCGGTAAGGGACCAGAAAGTTCCAGACTGCACGGGGTGCATCTATCCGGCAAACTAAACTCCTGCGAATCCATTTCCATCAGATTTCTAGTAGCGGGTGGGAAAATGTATTCAAAAATTTCTAGCATCGGAACAATCACAGCCGTCTTGTCTCTTAGCATTGGTTTCCATAATTGACAGCTAGAGATAGACGTCAAGATTAATAATCTCATAATGGCACAGAATCGTGTCTATTCTGAATAGTAACGTGGTTTAGTCATATATTGGACTTTTTATCTTATTCCAGCACACATTTGGACAGCAATGTCGTCAATTGCCATCAGCCATGTTCTTTTTACTTGATGGGAAATCTGAGCACACACTTTTTGTTGAAGTATCGTAGCATCAACAAAATCTGAAGCTTGGAGAAATCATTGGGTGGCCATGAGAAATGCATGGGCCCTTACTTGGACGCTATTGAAACAGTTGGTGAATATGACACAAATGTCTCATCATGTAATAACACTCGAATAAGCTCCTCCGAGGGTTAGTTCAGTTGGTTGGTTGGTTGGGGTCAGGTTCCAAGAAAGTAGTAATGTCATGTGAATTCTCTGGCCCCAACATGGTGCCTTTGACTGGATCGGAGAGAAAATTAGTTAAGGTGTACGTCAGCTACCCAAACACCACAGTCCATCCGTGGGGATAAAAAAAGAGACTATTAATTAAATCTGTTTCATGCGGAAGTTAAGTGGAAGATAGCTGGAAGCAGAAGAGATGTACATCCTGAATTAATCATGGTAGTATTATAGTATTATTAATTGTATAACCATGATCTTTAATATAAAGGATTTCAACTCCAATTAAATAGTAATTTGAAATCCATCGCAATAGGGCTCTCAAACTCAATGACAAGTCCTTATGCAAACTGTCAATTAAAATTTGAGCTTTGTGAATATAAAGTCAAATTTAGGACCGTAAATTTGACCGAGACTTGAAACTGTCCGAGTCTGTTAAAATTTAGCCTAACCCTAACTCGATTTTAGCTTGGCACTTGACCCATCCGATTCGATCCCATGGTAGGGCTTGGGCTTGAACTCGACTCTACCAAAGACTCGGCCCATTGGGCTACTTGAAACTTGGCCATAAACTCGAAGATTTTAGCCAGTGATAGCTTGATTCAGTCCCGTTATGAGTAATATGTTTATAGTTTCATTGGTCCAAAGTGCAAAAGAGATAATTTTAATGCTTTTAGGCTCCGTTTGGTACCCAGGAAAAGAAAGGAAAATAAAATAGAGGAAAAAAGAAGGAAAATTAAGAGGAAATTTTTTAGTTAAAATAGTTTAGATTAGTTATTTTTCCTCTCCTTTTCCTCTCAACCCAAACAAAGAAAGATGAATTTTTTTTATTTATTTTCCTTTCCTTTCCTTTCTTTTCCTATGTACCAAACCGAGCCTTAATCCAAAACCCAAACTCCCGTGTTCAAAGTCCAAACTTTTATTTTTGAAACAAAGAACCCAATCATTAGTGTCCGGTGCTTGGTAGTGATTTTATGTGCAAAAAGGATTTTATTCACTCTTTTGTTAATTGCATATGAAAATTTTGTAATGTAGTACTTATTTGTGGTTTGTTTAATAGAAATAAATTTTTTTATTCAATATTTTTTTGCCTACTGTGTTTATTCAATTGTATTCCTTGCATGGTGTTGAAGTCATGCGCATTGTGTTGAAGTATGGAATAAAACATTCATCCAAGTAATGTAAAGATAGTCCAAGGTCATCCGCTTGTCTAGGTTGGACCACCCCAAGGTTCACAAGAATAAAGAGGGTATAATGGGATTGTTGAGGTGTGAAAGGGTTGCTGTATGTTTTGTTTTGATTTTCGTAGTGGCGTGGGGTTGTACTGATGGTGCTATTTGGGTGGCGCTAGAGCACGAGGGCCAAAGCGGAGTGCCACTGGCACATAGGCGCGACGTCTGGCATGCCTCGTCATGGGCACCAAAAGAATGCCCCGGAGTGCCACTGGCACATAGGGGCGAGGTCTGGCGTGCCTAGTCATGGGCACCAAAAGAATGCCCCTGCCTGTTGCCGTCCCTACGTAACCGTATTGGACTCATTAGATTGGAGAAAGCATGAAAGCCATCATTTGTAACAAAACACAAACATCACCACCAAGTAAAATAAAAGCCATTGAAAAAGGAATGTAAATGCAGTTTTGTTGATGCCAATATTTTCAGTTATGGGCCACATGCAACAAGGGAAAACCAAAAATGTTGTACACTGTAATAAAGACAATATGGAAACAGCAGCATACCGCAAAAGGTTGCCAAACTCTTGAGCAATTGTATCCCAATTAACCCTACACCACCAAGCCTTCGCAATAGGTCTTTGACCCTGAAATAAAGTAATATTGACACGACAGGATTGTGGCCTCCACCGGTATAATTCCTCGTTCTGGGCCGCTATTGGCAGCAGCAGTAACTCGAAACTTCATGCAGTGAATGCGAGAAATGCCAATGGACTCTATAGGTACCTGCGGGGAAACCCATAACAAGCAGAACATGTCGCCACCCAGATGAGCCAGGGAGGGAGGAGGATCCTTATACCCATCACTGTCTGCTACATAGTCCCAATCGTCATGGATGGCGAGACGGCCCACAAACCACGTCTGAGTCTGTAGATCGTAACCACCTAGGCGCTTCCTGTCCACCGCATACCAATACAACGTGTTGCCAACAGCTGCAGCTTTTCCACACAAGTCTTTTGGGTCAAAGAATTTGCAGCAACGAAACTCTTCCTCTACCCATTTTCTGGTGTCCACATAGTACAATTGGATGAGACCCTGACGAGGTAAGCCCACCACAATACATGGGCTGGGAGCAGTACTGGGGGAGCCTAACATAGCTGCTGCTGCTGAGAAAATAGCATCACTTTCAGGAAGTCGTGGAGGGTCAGGTACATACTCCCACTGCTCCAGCCTCGGGTCGTAAGCCACGGCCCAGGGTGACTGCTTTGGCCGCCTTCTCTTCTTCCTTTCTTCGGTCGAACAACCCAAGCAATAAACCTTGTCGTTCAGAACCAGGGTGAATGCGTCCAGATAAGATGATAGGTAATTAGGCATTGGATGAACGCTCTCCCAGTTGGTCTTCGTCGTGGGACTACTACCACCACCACCACTACCACTAGTAAGTACGTCAGCACGACAAAATCGACCCATCAATTTCACCTCCGCCTCATCATCCTCCGACGACTTGACCTCCTCAATACAAACACGGTATATAGCCGTCTTCTTCTTATCTTCTAAGCCCAAAATCGCCCAGCAATTCCCCAGCTCGCGCTCGCAGTCGGCAGTGGCTGTGGGGGGTTTGAATTTCACCACCGCTTTGCTCTTATACTCCACAACGTCGTCCACAGCTTTGCCATCACACCCCTCAACGTTGAAGTCTTCGTGAAAATCCTCATTATCGTCGCCAAGAAAAGCGTGATGGAGAGGCGGGGGAGGAGGTTTATTGACTTCAACGTCGTCGGAGACGTTGAACTCGTACCACTCAAAATCACCGTGCAAGTTCTCGACAAGAATAAAGACCGATTTCTCTGATGATGACGACGACGCCGCTCCGGGTTCTTCTGCCATCTCTCTCTCGCTCTCTC
Organism: Gaultheria prostrata; assembly: GCA_036023075.1. Taxonomy (NCBI): domain Eukaryota; kingdom Viridiplantae; phylum Streptophyta; class Magnoliopsida; order Ericales; family Ericaceae; genus Gaultheria; species Gaultheria prostrata. Next base: position 22,457 of record JAXBDA010001855.1, on the reverse strand, counting down.
AAAACAGACGGAGGGACACCGAATTTGCAGATCTAGGTTCAGTTTGCGGGAGGGGAGAGGGGGAGAGGATGTGGCCAAACATCTCTTGGAGAGTTTTTTTTTTTACAATAAAATCATGGATTTATTACCTTAAGGTTACAAAAAAAATAAATTAATACCATTAAAGTCAATCACTTTTTTTAATTATTACCAAAAAGCACGAATAACTCCACAACATAATATAGACTATACATTTAAACTTTTTAATTTTAAGGTGCACTTTTCTATATAGGATTTTAGTGGTTTATGCATTTTCCTAGGGTATCCTAGGATTTTAGGGTATCTTAAAGTTTAGGGTACCCTAAAGTTTAGACTGTACATTTTAGAATTTAGAATATACATTTTTAGAATTTAGACTGTACATAGGATTTTAGGGTACCCTAAAGTTTAGACTGTACATTTTAGAAATTTAGAATGTACATTTTTAGAATTTAGACTGTACATGGGAATGTGGAGTGCGTTGTGCATAAGTCCAAAATATGGACCTGTTGGTAAATTCCCCGAATTACTTAAAAAAAGAAAAGACTATCTTTACATTTTTTTTTTTTTGAGAAATAGGAAGAAATTCATTAGATAAAAACCAAGTACAAGATCCAGAGATACCTTACACAACACAACAACATTCCACATAAACTAAGCAACATACAGATAAAAGTACAAACAAGAAGGCTAAATAGAAATTCCATCACCGTTGTCCGGGTGAGGAACAAAAGTATTGAGAGCATACTTGGCAAGTAAATGGGCTCTTTGAATCTGCTGGCGCGCAACCTTTGAAATTCTACAAAAAGACAGCTTGGAGACTTCAACTGTCAGGTTGCGCAGCAAAAAAGTGTCATGATGATGACACTCAGCCCTCCATGCTATCTACATTATAGCATTAAAACAATCAGAATACACATAAACCATATTATAGTTATGAAATAAAGCCCATTTAATAGCTTCATAACAAGCTTGAATTTCCGTTTGGATTGGCGTTGAGGAAAATGTAGATAAGGCATGTTTTGCAATAAGAATTCCATTATTATGGCTAGCCGTGAAACCAATGCCACTCCATTCCCTACCCTCCTTCCAAGTGCCATCCACATGAAGGTTGCAAATACGAAGGATAGCTTCGGACCTAGGACAACTCTTAAGAATGAATGATGGGTTTGCGGCAGAAGGAGTAGATGGAGAAGAATTTGGCGGAGCTTGAGACTTGGAACTGGAAAGCCAATTAAAAGCTCGCAGAAATCACAGAGCAGATTCCTTAGCCATGCCAATAGTGGAGGCTACATTGAATGGCATATCAGAAAATACTACTTGGTTTCTACTTTTCCATGTAGCCCAAAGAATAGAGATAAAAAAAGAGAACTTCCTTTTATCTTTATGCAACTGAATAATTTCTTTAGAAGCCAACTAGAGAATGACCAATCTTGGGAATATTTCGAAGGAAGACCCTGATGTTCACAAGCCTCCTAGACTGAAGCCACACGAGCGAGGGTAAAAGTAGAATAAATGCTCAATAGACTCATCCACTTCCTCACATAGGGGAGAAATAGGAGAAACATGATGGAGACGCAAAGCAACAATTTCTCTTACTGGCAAAATTCCCTTAAGACATTTCCAGATAAAGATCTTTATCTGTTCAGGGAGGTCAAGATTCCAAATCAAATTCCAAACATTATAACCATTATGAATCCACGTGGAATTGTCAGAAGAGGGTTGAGATGACCACTGCATATTATATAGTGAGCCATATCCAGATTTAGTGCTATAAATGCCCGAGTTAGTATAGGGCCAAATGAGATTGTCTGAGCAGTAGTTGACAGGCAGAGGAATAGCAAGAACGTCGCGAACAAGAAAATTTGGGATCATCTCTCTAACCCTTTCCACATTCCAGACCTTCCCATTAGTACCCTCATCCATAAGAAAAAATACCTTAAGATCATCTAAGCCATTGAACGGGATGAGATGAGACAGAGATTTATCTAAATTGGGGATCCACCTGTCATGGAAAAGACTAATTGATGTTCCATCATATGGGTCTTATGAGGGTGCATTTGTGTTTTTCTTTCAGTTTTGTGGGGTGTTGCAATTGACCTCGTTGTTGTTCTATTTTGTTGGATCTTTGTCATGTTTGCCAGGTTGTGTCGTGCTACTTTATCAATTTTTTGTTTGATCTGTACAACTTTGGTTGTACCTTTATTAATGAATGTGATGATTTTAGGGGAGTTTATATTATGTTGTGGAGTTATTCGTGTTTTTTGGTAACCTTAATGGTAATTAAAAAAAGTGATTGACTTTAATGGTATTAAATATTTTTTTTGTGACCTTAAGGGTAATAAATCCGACTAATAATTACATTCAAATATTAAAACTGTGTATTCCTGCGAGAGAGTTCTTAAAAAGAGGCTGATATAGCCGGGGGCCTGACTTGAGCCCGAGCCCTTACCTTGAAATGTTTGTGGGACAGGTTTGGGGGAGAAATTTTTGAGTGCCGAGTGGGTATCACGTGGCGCCAGACGTGATACCCATAACGCCCTATCACAACCGTCCATCCAAGAAATCAATGGTCCAAATTTTAAATAAACTCCTCTTAAATTTTTCCTGAAAGAGTTCATCTAAAATCTAGACTGTTGAAAAATATTTTTGTACAGCTGGGACGAACGCCGGGCACCGCAATGTGACTGAAATATTTCAAGCCCAAATTTTAAAGGGAGTCCTATGGGTTTAGACAGGGCTAGCCTAAGCCCGATGATTTATGGACCGGACTTGGCCGAATTGGGCCAAATTTAAACCCACAGTCAAATACCATGGTTTGATATTCAAAGCTATGCAGAAAATCTATACCAATAGTGTTTACTACTTTTCTTTGCCGAAAATGCCCTTCGCAATTTATCACATACATGTCCTTTCCACCTCGTGATTGGAACCCGTACGTGACACGTAATGGTTAAATGTTCATTATATAGCACACCGAAAACAATTACAATTTGTAGTCCGATTCAAATTCAAAATCTAGGAAAATCAAATTGCATGCAATTTAAGGTTAGTCTGGCCTAAATTTAAGTCACTGTCTTTAGGGTTGTCTTCGTTGAATTTTTATTAGATTCACAGTAGATTTCCCAATGTCTAATCATTAGTGTTAACGAGTTGAATCTATAAAATAAAATAAAAAAAATTACGTCAAACGTCAAAAAAAAGAAAAGAAGAAAAGAAAAGAACACCTAAACGACGAAACATAGTTCCAAAGAGATATCTTTAGAGTCGTTTGGATCATATTATGTTACTGTCTACTCTAGATTTTAATATTATGATTCCTGTTCAGACTAGGATATTATTCATGTTTCCTAGGTAGCCTAGGTTTTGATGTTTTCCTAATTTGATTGTATTGTAGCCTATATAAACGCATGCTAGGTTCATGTTTAACACATCAATAAAAGCAAGCTTCTTGTTAATTCTCTTTCCTTAATAGTTCAAACATCTCATTGGGTATCTTCGATCTGGTCTTCTTCGCTTGGAATCATCACGTGTCCGAAAATAAGTACCCGCACCCGTTGTCGTGTCAACGACAGGTATTTCACCCAAAAACGCGAATCCGTGTATCATAGAATTACAGTTCGTGTTGCATTCTCATATTGGAGATCATGTCAACAGAGCCATCTGTCCCCGAAGAATGGTCTGAATTTTTGTTTTTGGCAGAGAATCTTCATAAAGATGGAGTTTCAAGATTCTTTGAAAATCCGTCAGAGCTGGCAATGATGGTTGCAACAATTGCGAAGCACTTTGCCGTGTTGCACGATGGATTGAAATTGGAAGCACTCCACATACTATCTGCCATCCTCTCCTCTAATTATTCTGCACCATTGCATCAGGCTCTCCGCTCGATGAACGACGACGTTTGGTCGACTTTTATACGTGTGGGTGTTGTTGCAATACTGCAGGATCGCGTCGCTCATGCTGAAAAACTTCAGGCTCTTATTTTGGCAGAGTCCGCGATGTCCATTGTTGGCGAGGGGTGGCTCATTGGTCAGATGAACTTGTCTGATACAGAAAACCCTGTTCCAGCAGACAGGTGTATGTTGCTTGTGTTGGAGTTATCAAGAATCGAAGTAGCTGTTCTTCTTGACGAGCTTGCCCACTTGAAGTACGAAGCTTCCAAGAATCGGTCATCCAACTCGGAGACAGTTGTTTTAAAGCAACGGAACCTAGCTGTTGTCTTTTCTTTGCTAGAGAGGATAATCAAATTGATTTCAAAACTTGACGAAGATGAAAGTAGTGTTATTAGCGAGAACACTTTCGTGAAGGTGATCTCTGGGCTCAATGAAACGATTGGCGTGGTTCTAGACTACTTACAAGATGCAAAGGATCATGGACAAACAAAAGGAGATGATCTTGTTGATTCAGTGCGCGTTGTGGGGAGCTATCTTGCGGAAACACCTCTTGCTTGGAAAGAAAAGGTTAAGGAACTTCTCGGGTATATGCTCTCGATCAAAGGAGAAGATGAGTCAAGCCCTTTTTACTCGGATGATGCTAAAGTAGGAATGGATCTTCATCAGATTGTTGCCTCAGGATATTCTAGTTGGGCTGATTGATTTCCCGGTATCAGAGAGGCTGTTGAGAGATAAAGAAAGTGGGCAATATGCCTGAAATTCCCCTACTCTTGTGGTTTGTTTTGCCATTAAAACAATTCAGATCTGACCTTTAATTCTTCAAGTTTATCCTTTTTTTGTTCCAGGATCCTGCATCATGGCTGTTGAACACTCTGGATGAATCGTTACCTTTATATTTATTCCAATGACTGATGTGAGATTTGGGACCCAAATCTCAATAAATACACTCTGGTTTCCTTCATTCGAATGATTTTCGCAAGTACGTAACACAATAAATACACTTCTTGAGCATTTTATGACATTCTTCTGCAATTATGTTATTCATAGGTTTACAGGGATTGGTTGTCGGCCCAATTAGTAGCTTATGATATCACCTCTTCAGTCCAAAATGTTCATGACCAAACAGGGCAGAAACTGCACTATTTTGGGCACTTCTTGGTTAATATCCATGCTTTTCTTTACACAATGACTTTCTGAATTAGTTGTTATGATAGTCTAACATAAAGGAGGTACTAGGGGTGGTAGCCTAGTGACTCATGGCTCAGTATCACAAGGTTTGGGTGGTTAGGAGGTCACGGATTCGAATCATCCTAACAATGCTCTCTTGAATGGTCCTCCTGCGAAGCCCAGCCGTGGTCCTAGTCATTGGTAGGGCGGTAGTTGCTATGTTGGATACTCCATAGTTAAAAAAAAATCTTTCGTTCTCTTCTGTTGTACATTTATGGACCAAATTTCATGATTTAGTTTGACTTAGTTGAGCTACTTAGAGTGATTTTTCATTTTGATAGAAATATACCCCATTATCTTCTTTTCAAATTGCAGTAAAGCTTGCTCATGGCATTGTTTTCCTTACTGATGGCCTTTTCTTACAGGATTTGTACTGGTTGGGCCTCTACGAGTTTATCCCAGGAATCTGAGTAACCAATCCAACACTTCTATTTCAAGGAAAAAGACGTGTACAGATGTTAATACACAAATCCAGACGAACCCTCTCACGGGACTTGGGACTCTTGTTGGGGGTGAGGATTTGTGCAGCGACATCTGTGCACAGAGGAAGGGCCGGAAGGCTATTTTCTTAAGTCCGCAACAGACCCAATTTGTTGGACAGGTGGTTGATCTGATGACATTTTCAAATCTTATTTTTGTTCTATTATCATAGTTTCTTGACATTTCAGAAGGACGCAAAGGTTGATTGATACTCTCACATACTTTAACATTACCACTATTTTACAATCTAATTTCTTCAAGTTTACAGAGAACTTGTCACCAGTTTTCTTGGAGAGATTTGCAAGAAACCACACACTGACTGTGCCTCGTTGCTAAATGCTATTGGCGGTAATATTGATCTTCTGGCCTGCTTTTAAAACATGGGTTTTGTAAGATAATGCTACGATAAGTAACCATCTTCCGTAAATTGGTAAAAATAGGCAATAGTTGTTTGAATTCTTCAAGATATGCTTTCATTAACCATGAGCCTCAGCCAACGCCAACAGAAAACATGGTCCATTTGGCACAGAGTAAGTTCCTCCCTTTTAAGCAACCAAATCATCTTTGGAAATGAAATCCCTTGACCAAAAAAATCGAAGTCTTTTGGTGATACCGTTGTTGGTTGCTTTCTGGCTACCACTGGAAACTGTTTTTGCTAATAGAAGGTTGCTTACGAAAAGAAGCCATAAATATGATATATGATCAGGACTATTTTGTGTTTCTGCAAGTGCAATAAATTTTTGAACTCTCCCAATAGTTTGGTAGATAATTTTGCTCACATTATGGTGCAACTTTCAAACAAATTTGGACCAAGTGTATGTTGAGTAGATGATGCCTTAAGAAGGCAAAAGATTACTTTTCTTGGTTATTTTTTTTAAATGGTAAGAAGATTTTTCAACGTAGTATTTTGAGGTTTATGGTTCTTGTCCAGTGATTCAACGAGAGAAAATATCCATGTAAATTATGGAAGTGAAGATGAGAACAACAAACACTGTGGACAGCCCACGCCTCCTGTGTACAACATGTCAAGCATACCAAATGACCTTCCTCTTTTATTTGCCTATGGCGGGCAGGACCTGCTTTCGGATGTGGAAGATGCGCATACGCTTGTGGGCATTCTTAAGGACCACAATTCAAATAAGCTAGTACCAATAGACAGGGAAGAGTATGCACATTTCGATTTCTCTTTTGGCGTAAATGCAAACTGAGTTGTGTATGATCCTCTTGTGGCCTTCTTCAAGCTCAACTAAAGAATCTGTACTCACTCGGTTTGGATTTAGGGGAGGGGACATGAAAGAAAGTGTTAGTTAATGAGAGAAGGGAAGGGAGACATCTCTCTATTTATCAAGAAGAAAGGAAGGATTGTGTTCCCTTCCCTCTGTTGGGCTTACCAATAACTAAGAAAGGAAATCGGATGATTTAGTATTCTTTTGCTTTAATTACTTTTTCACCTGTGGGCTCGAAAGTAACAAGAAACCTGGAGTTTTGTTGTAAATATTCCTTTGTTGAATCCCGAGCATGATCACGTAGTGCTCCGGAATCGAGATCATTCAAGCAACACACATTTCTGTGGGTCCATACACTTAGTCCTGAATCCCACAATAATGTGTGGTGAGAAACTGACCTGACTATTTCACCGACAACATAAAAAGTTTAGTATCATGAACACGTAGTCAATCGGACAACGCGTACATGTCTTATTTTATTCTATAGTCATATCTTATCGACCAATTTAGATTTCCACTGGGTCTGAAAATCTTTCTTTTAGTGAACAGGAAGCAGTAACCAAATTTATGGACGCACTTTGCAACACAACAAAACACCGATTGTTCCTCACTAACATCTGCTATTGCAGGTAACATTAATCTCGCGGCCTACTTGTTCCATTTTCACTGGGTAAAAGATACTTGCATCTACTGCTGATCAACTTTTGTAATTGCTGCAAATAGGCCCACCGTGCTGTGTGAGTCCCTCCACCATGGATGCAGTTATGAACCATGGACCTCAACCAACAACAACCAAGAACATGCTACATTTAGCGCAAAGTAAGTTTTCAACAAGATTTATTTTCGCACAATCAATAGAGGGCAGCTTTCAAAGTTTGAATGTTTTGAGTGACTGAACTTTTATTTTTTGATAACTGGATGTCTGGGCCAGCGTGTGCACACCTCTACTAATTCGGCTATAGTATTATCCTTACTCAGTACTCCAGTAAGGATGACTCCAAATCTATACTGTGGTCTGTGGTTCTTGTGCAGTGGTTCTCGACAAGGGACCATAACAATGTACGATTATGGAAGCGCGGATGGCAACAATCAACACTACAGGCAGCCCACGCCTCCTGTGTACATGTCAAACAATGCGAACGACTTCCCTCTTTTCCTTGCCCATGGAGGGCAGGACTACCTTTCGGATCCGGCGGATGTGCAGACACTGATGAGCACTCTTCAAGATCATGATGCTGATAAACTTGTCTTACTTTTTACGGAGGAGTATGAACATTTGGATTACGTTTCTGCCAGAAATATAAATCAAGTTGTGTATGATCCTCTCATGGCCTTCTTCAATCTCAACTGAGACCACGTGTCACATAACACGGAGATATACGAGTACTCCTTTGGCATTCGCGAACATAAACTGTATGCAGAGAGATTGTTTGGATTGACTACTTGCAACAATTGTATGTACTAGGCCAGCTTGTAATTTACACAAGAAAATAAGAATAAAAAAAAACATCATTTAAGTTTTTTGTGGTCTTTGGTTGTGTTTTATTGACATCCTTATTGGTAATAGTTAAGCCTCCCTTACAATTTCATCTAGAACCTATATTCTGAACGTGTTCAGAAGCAAATTGTTCAAATTGCTTTCTGCACATTTGGACATTAACGGAGAATTTCAGAAGGAGGTACTCATTTTCTCTCTGTAGTATGGCCGGGACTAAAACAACAATGAGATATCCAATTTTCAAACCCATAAATCATATCAACACCGCCTCATCTGAAGCTAAATTAGAAGACCACATAACTGGAAACGCTGCAAAATAAAAAATCAGTAAACCTGTTGCTTTCCTTGAGATGCAACTTTCCACGGGACGACCAAATTTAGTTTTCCTTGAAAGGAGTAAGGCACAAATTTTCACCAAAATATAACTGAGCATGAGTAAATCCGAGTATGCCTCTTTACTCTTTAAGAATTCTAATCATCAGATTCAACTTTCTAGTGATTGAAACCTTTCAACGCTGAAAAAAATGCTGAAAGATGCCCTCAATGCAAATACAGTGCATCTTCATATTAGTCGGCAGAAATGCCTGCCAAGGACAATATGAACTGCAAGCGATATATACTCAAGCAATTTTTGCAACAGCGATACTGTGATATAAGGTGAGATCCAAGCAAAAAAAAAAGAAAGCAAACTAGTGACAGTTCTAAAAACTTACAGAGAGGGATGAATTCAATCAACGACGTTACTTCAATTTGACATTATTTTGAGGTAAGAGGATTCTATGAATGAACTACAACTCTGAAAAAAAAAAAAAAAATCCTACAACTCTAACAAAAACTTCATCTGCATAACTCGTTACGCCACATGGTATTTTAGCCACTGCAGACAACTAACAGTTTCCTTAAAAATTCCACATACCAATAAGATGCACATTGCACACAGTGCCAATTCTTCATGTTGTGAAGACAACTTGAAGCAGCTATCCTTCTTATACAAAAGCTAAAGTTTTCTTATGGGAGGTCTTGAACACTACAAAGCAAATAAATTCTAGACCCTCGACAATCAAATTTCTTCAAAAAACAATTGTCATGCCCCAAAGGTACAACTCTTGCTTTGGAATTCTCAAAGCAATGGTGATCAACCCTGATCCTTCTTCATATTCAAATTCTATTTGCTCTGTGTCAACTGTTATCTTCTTAGGACGAACCAATGAATAGGCCCCAAATATGCCACACCTGCTTACTTTCATGCCAATGCTAGCAGTCCTCATGGATTCATATTTTAGTTCCTTAATGGCTCCTCTTGAGTTGAACATCTTGAGGAGACCTATAGGAGCAAAAGTAGCACCATTTGACAATTTCTTGAGTGGCACTACCGAAAAGACTTCATATTCTCGTGTCAAAGTAATTGGCAGTGATGTACTGACCAAAAACAAATCTGTTTAGGCCTGTGTTTGTATCATGGACTTATTGAGGAACTAATGGCTGGAAAGAAAATGACGCGTATCTTCTTCACTTCGTCATCTTCTTACTTTTCCTTTCTCATTTGTTTTCCCTCCAAAAAACCCTACACAAATTTATTATCCAAACACAGGCTTAAGCTATAGGGCAAAAAAACATACCCGCAAGATGGGAATATAGGACAGCATCTACTGTCCATGTATCATCAGCAAGTTTGGACAAATAATCGATATCTTTAGCTCGAATTATTCCAGTGATTGTGCCAGGTTGTTCATCATGATCAAGTTCTTTCCAACTCTACACCATCCAGCTCCTTGGCAGTTGAAGACTCCAACAACTCCATTGAAATCATTTAAAGTCCAAATCTTAAGAAGACTGTTATTAAACCATCAATGGTGGAATAAGCAAACATACCCTTTTCAAAACAAGCCAAAAAATGGTTTTCGAAATCGCTAATTCACAAATTTCATGCGATGTGTATTGTATACCTTTTTCCATCTCTAGCAGGATCACAGAACAAGCAATCCTGAGTTGGTCTGCTCGGGAGTTTGGCCCTCAAAATGGAACCGTCAGGAAAAACTAGTTTCCTCAGTAAATTGATAAAGTGGTTATTTAAATGGATACTTGAACAGGGTTAAGGTTTAAGCTAAAAGTGAAATGCATGCCCAATGACTGCACCTGACATAAATAGCACAGCCTCCCCAGCGCGAGCTGCTCCATGGTATTCCGCCATTGGATGTAGGCTCTTTCATAAAATAGTTTTCGAGTTAACATCCATTAATCCAGTAACTCAAAACAGAGCTCGCGTAGAAAACATCGAGCGATTTCGGTGCACAATACAGAGCTCGTGGAACCCACACTTGAAATCTACTGAAAACTGCTTCGTGCTTTGCTTCTTTCTTCTGTTTTTTAACTCTCTTTGTTTATCTCTTCTACAGAAGTTCTCTAAATTCCCTTTGTTTCTCTTCTCTGAAATTCTCTTGAAAATTTCCCCTTGAGAGTGGGGCAGTGGGAAAAAAATCAGTCCCACGTTGGATGTGGGTGGTTCTAGCAACTAGTAATTAACTTGGGTTGCACTTTTGACGTGTGTGTCATGTAACTTACTTGGGCTTTTGATCTCATTTTGATTTTGGTGACATGTGTCTCCTTTTTATTTTACCAAGCTTGATATACTATGTTGTAGGATGGAGATCGGTGAAGCTTCCAACAAGCCCCCCACGTTCAATTCCGATATATGGGCAAAACCAACATGGTTAATAGGGTGCAACTGAAAATCCATTTTTATTATAAAGCTCTCGAAATCGTCAATCTTGACTAATCTTTTAACCAATTCAAGGAGGTGGGGGGAGGTTTATAGACAAGAAGCAAAAACGGAAACATAGTTGAGATAAGCTATAATCGTCATTTTGATTCAAGTAAAACTAAAAGAAAGATGCTAATACCGATTCGCCGACTAGTCGTCGGCGATAAGGTAGGAGTTAGGACTAATTCCAAACTCCTCCTCCTAGTGACTGTACTAAATGCCTACCCCCTACTCGCCATAGCAAGGCTTCTACTAGCGACTAGTCTGAGTTTAGGACACTAATCATGTTTGGCCTTTCTCTTCGACATACCACCATGTGAACAATGAAAGTGAGATTACATGAATGACCTTAATTGCTGCTTGAATTAGTAACAAAAATAAACATAATGAGACAATAAGAACACTTAAAGCCCACAATCAATCAAATGATAAGATGAAACTAAACTAGACAAGCAATATGGCAATATAAGATTGAAAAAATCACTCACCTAGTACTTGATTATCAAGTAAAGTTCAAAAGAACATTGTGGTTCACCATCGGCTATAATTCTATTATTTGTGTCAAAAATTTCTGTGTAAGCTAACTTTTTTCAAACGTGATAACTACAAAGATTAGGAAAAAGCACAAAGGAATATATAGCTCCACCAAACAAGATACGGAAACAAAATTCATTTCACATTTTTCACTCATTACAAGTAGAGACTTCTCAACATCAGCTTGAGCATGTGAAAGCACCGAATAAACAACAATAAAAAAAACTCATCTAGTTCCCGATCATTGGGGGTATGGGCGGAGATGATCGAAAACAGACTTAACTTTTGACAATATATGCACTAATTGGTTGCTCTTAGAATACCACTGAAACACTGGCTCTCCTAAACCTCCAAGAACCGACGTTTTGCTGCAGAACCATGCCCCTAGATAAAAGCCAAAAGGCATCAAAGAGGGCAGGCCTAGAGACCCAAAGCACCAAATAAACTAAGAACAAATAGTTGGGTCATTCAATATAAAAGTGTGGTTAATTTTACATTCAGAATCCACCTTCCATCAGAAAATTTATCCCTATAAATGTGTCTCTTTTAGTTTTACTTGAATCAATGTGCCGATTATAGCTTATCATGAGACACAGGTGTGAAACAAGCGAAGTCCTCAAGCGAAAACATTTACCAAGGATGATAGTACGTACCCAATAGTGGGTCCTCCATCGTACCTTGTAACCCCACCCCGCGGGTAATTTGCCTCCAAATAAATTCCATTTCCTTTATCCAGCGAGACATTTTGCTACGTTGCCCCCACAAGCCCCACAAGATTTACCAAGATCACAAATTGTGCTGATACTCTCATGTCCTCTCTCTTCTTGATCAGATGGATCAGGTGTCTGTAGGGTTGCCAAACAACGTAGAGCGACAATCAAATTCTTGTTTCTACCATTTGGATCTTGACTGGTTTGGGGTCGCACGTTATTAGTAAAAATCTCAGTTTGCTAGAGAAACATATGACAATAAAGTAAAGCTAAGTTAACAAAGACAATTAAGATAAGAAAAATAAAATGGGAAAGATATTTCTTTTTGTTTACCTGTATTTTCTTGGTATTTAAAGGTAAAGTTATCTCAAGCTATTCTTCATACTATTGTGAATCCAGTGTACTACAAGTTGTTTCCGGGTTATGATGTCTTCCAATCTGACGTGGCAAAAAGGTGGACCGCTTATATAGCAGATGGTGTGTGTGTGTGTGTTTTAGAAAAAAGATTAACATCATAACATAATCATGTATAAAATCAACATTAAAGCTGAAAGACAATAAAGATTTCCTTAAACGCATCTTTGTTCAAATTGCAAAAAGAAGGCTCAGGAGAATTCATCTGTCACAATTGATTTATACATTGACTGTGACATAAATATGAAGTCACAATAGCGACATGCGCTACAACTATTTACTGAAAAATCTCATATAGAGGTAGAAGCTTGCGTTATTCATCAAGTTGAAGTCCTCCATCACACCCAAGATAATTAGAAAATATGAAGCCTGACATTTTCCTGTGTTATTTATAGTTATTCATATCAATAAATTCTAAGATTTTCGTACTTCCCATCATCCAAGTACCATACATTGTAAAAGCACAACAAATCGATAAGAAAGTAAATTCAAGGATCAAATATAGGAATGTGACATTACGGGCATTTATCATCTAACCCCTGTTAGTTTGACCGAATTGTGGGACAATTATACCCCTATGACATATGGTAAGCATAGTAACAATACTAGATTGACGCGATATTAAATATCCTGTGTATTGTGCTATATCATGGTGCACATATTTTAATCTTGGCCACAATATACTAAAATGCAGGATATGTGATTACTTTGAATGTGCATCTAAAACAAATGTTCTGATCTGCACAAGCAGACGAGTCCTCAGGGTACCAAGCAATAGAAGAATCTTTAATCCTAAATCCTATTTCTTTAGTTTGAAACCTCAAATCTCCACCAAAAGCAACAATGGAGAGAAAAAGTACATATTTCTCTTACCAAAAGCAACAATGGAGAGAAAAAGTACATATTTCTCTAACCATTTCTTTTTGAATGATGAAGCAAATTTTGTTAATCATAAAGATCAGAAGATGATTTCTCTAACTATTTTTATGGATACTTAATCCCACATTCTCACTAGGCAAACCAATGGTTAGACAAAATCATCAAAGCATATTTCAAAATCGAGGAAAAAGCTTCAAACGAGTATGATCCTCTTTAAACTACAACTGAGACATGATAGGATGGAGATCCAAAACTTGGATGATGTTAGAATAAACTTACCCAAGTAAAAAGAACAAAATGGTTGAAGCAAGTATTGATATGAGCTACTTCTTTCACACTCGCTATCTTCTGAAAATGTGTGTTGATAGATGTGAGCATATACAGGCAAAAATCACTTGAATATTGTCTTAACATTCAAAATTTTGGTTGAAATGTTACACCTGCAGGAAGTTCATAGAGTGAAAGTTTTAGAAGGGAAAGAAGGGTTTGATATGAAAACCATATACTATTTTCAACACATGCCTAACTTTTGATGGATTCATCATCGAGCTGGGCATACACTCCATCAAGTACTCTACATATTGGGAGCAGACACCTCTATGGGTTTCTCTATAGTAACTTCATCAGCCCATCTATACTCATATTTGTAGGATGACAGTTTAGGTGGAGATTTTAAAGAAGAATGCATCTCAAAGTACATTAAACATTTAGAAAAATTAGGAGGGACAACATTTCAATGGTAGGATTGGAGCTGGCCATGGATGCTAGATTTTGGGGCTGAAACACTTTTTTATTTTCACTTTTATATTTTCAATAGTAGCTTGTTATGGTTGCTTTAAAAAATCTTCAAGAGACGGACAGATAGGTTGAGAATTTGCGAGTAGCAGTAGTAGGAGGGTATTGTGCATTCTCCGAGGTTCTCTCAATGCGGATCTCTTTTTATTGTACGGATTTCATTTTGTATCCTTGTGATGAATAAAATTCTTTTTGCCGGTTTAAAATAAAATTGGGAGGGAACAAGAGCACACTTTGCTCATGTTGTCATTGTTGGGCAGTTTGATTCTGTGCAGAATTCCGTAAGAGTTTCATACAAAATGTTCACTTGGTGGAAGAAGTCAACCAGCATGGGAAAAGAAAAAAAATAAAAACTTTGAAAATATTATTGCAACTCACATGAGTATTACACATACATTCATGAAGTTTTTTTCTCCCTGATCTTTCTTCTGGATAACAGAAAGTGTACTAAAGGAGAGAATTTATACCAATCGATTGTGAGGCAGCATCTACGAGAATCCTATGAGACTTACATGCATAGGTTCCAAAGAAACATAACAGCAAACAGACACGAGGCACATTTGAAGAAGTATTAAGACTAAATATTTGTCATAGGCATTAAGGTGCTAAAAAATTTAAGTAATTCCTTACTATTAATGGCCAGCCTCTCCTTAAAATCTTCTTTAGGTGGCCGTCGAACAGCTTCCCTTAAGTTCCTACTAGCATCAATGTGTTTCTAGAGCTATGCACCCTGCATGAGAATGAAAACAAATGGGCAAGAAAACCGTATGAAATTAAGAAAGGCAAGGGAGACAGAGCATGAACAAGACAGTAAGCAACTAGCTTGAAGGAGGTTTTTGGCCCTTTATTTTAAATAAACTAGAGAACCACAATTGGGAAAAGTAAGGGCTTAACGCCCACGTCCCATGACCTAACGTCACCAGCCTTACTTCCTGATGGAGCACTCTTCTTAGGCCGAGATGTCGGATGGTTTCTGCATATTTCAGGAAGGGAGATTACGGAAAGATTAATGTTTTCCTCTCAATGTAGTTTTGCAAGGCAAACTTGACGTGTACTGTGCACACACCAACAAATTTTCCCGTATAATAGTAAAAAGTCAACAAGATATCTACTCCTCATTTTTACCACCACATCTGCCGCGCATATTTATATGTAGTGAGCCTCACAAAACTAAAAGAAGATAAAAGACTCCTATTGAGCCTCACAAAAACGGAACTCTTTTTTTCCGAGCACCGTAAACTCACACGTGGGTCGAATAAGTATGATAGTAACGTATATAATGCACATACAATGACCAAGTTGCGCTGTCTGCAGCCAGATCATACTCTTGATTTCTCATCAAATGCTTCCAAGATATAATCGTGAAGAAAACATAAGTTGAATCAGAATTTTTCTCAATTTTTTTATTACCTTACTTCATCTTTAAGAAATAAACAAAAGGAAACATCTCTCTCTCTCTCTCTCTTCAAAATCTTCCCACTTTGATGATCAATGTGACAGGACTTTGCTCCAACAAATGTTTCTGGCTTTTGAGTTGCAAAATCATGTATCTCCTACCTAGTCAGACCCCTCACACTGGAGTCATTACTCTGGAAACTTTTGAAATGCTCAAACAACGTGTAGTTCCTCTTTGATTTCTTACCAACTTAATATACTTGTATACATTCTCCGGACACTATGCTATCCTCAATACTTGGTGCTCAAACCAATCATTGATTTCTTACCAACTGGATACACTTGTTTGCAAAAGTACATGTCAACCAATTAAGGAAAGTTTTTATCATGACATAATATGTAACTCAAGAACCTGACGCCTAGGAAGTCGCATAAAGAAACGAAACTCAACAAAAGCCCAGACATGACAAAAAATCAGCTCAAACCAATCTATTTCCAAAACTTGTGCTGATTTAAAGATATCAAGTGAATGAGATGTTCGACAACAAAAATACCTCATGCTTTGATATGTGTACAGTGATCGGCTGACAACACAACTTTGACGGCACCTAATGGAGAATGTGACCATTTATCAGCATGTTAAATTAAGCTATTATTAAAATAGTGAATTCAACAATATAGTGTCAGATATTGTCAACCATGATGCAAAAAAATACCTACATGAGAATCAACACCATTCTCTCGAATCTTTTGGGATTTTTTTATGGGAAGCAGAACATTAAAAGCTTCATCTTCCTTTTGTTCTATTCAAAGAACTCAGAAATGAAAACATGTAACCTAATTTCAAAATTTAAGCGTGGAGGCAACATCTCAGTGAGAGAGAAACAGACCTGTTTAAGAGAAAGGCGGGGTTAAGAGAAAGGCGAGGTCAATTTCACAGGGACTCTCTCTCTCTCTCTCTCTCCGATTTTGATTTCTATTATGGGATTTCGTACGTTAACTTTGTTCCAATACTTTTTCCATCATTTTTTTTTTACCCTAGGTGAGCAATTAGATAGATGGCTTCAAGTTGATCAGGAGAAACGGAATTGCGAGATTACCATCTCCAGAAAGGTCAATTTTAATGTCCTATTATTTAGGAATTTTGCTGATCTATGTATCTTTCGGAGAATTATGCTAAAGTAGAATCACTTGCATAAGTGTGTGAACTAGAAACCAGAATCACTTGCTAAATTGAAATCCCATTATTCAAGACATTTCAATATTGTATTTGCTCTGAAACCAGAATCAAATAACCCTTTTTTTCCCTATTCAGGCTTGGATTCACAATTTTTGTGGGGAAAATGGAAAGATGCCTTTCTGAAATCCATGATCCTAAATTTGCCTTTAAAACATTAGTCTCTTTTCACAAATGAGGGATCTTTCGGTTGGGCCGATATCACTAGAAGAGGCAGTATGAAAGACATGCAATTACCAGTTTTGAAGCGAATTAAACTGCATTAAGTTTCGTACCATAAATTTGTCAAACAAACATGAAAAAAGTGCTAAAAAGAAGTATAGTTGGGTATAAAGGGTACCTTAAATGGTTGCAGGATGGAGCAGACACCAAAACCCTTGAGGTGGTAGAGCAAACAATTGTGAAACAGATAAAAGGTACCCAGCAAAGATTAGCAGAGCAACCACTCTCATCGATTATTGGACGCCTTAACGATTCTGAATTCAAGCAGGGAATTAAATCTGATACTCTTATGATAATCGAACCCACCGTCGAAGGGGACTTGCTGCCGGAATGCACAGGGATTTCACGCCGGAGGTCGTCTGATTTATACAGGAAAAAAAGAGGTGACACAGGTTGAACCTGTGTCACATTCTCAAAACTATGTCGTTCCAACGGAAACAAAAGGGGTGACATAGGTTGAACCTATGCCACACACTCAAAACTACGTCGTCCCAGCGGAGCATTGTAGTATCTTTAATTTGTGTGAGACTTTCTACCTATATTAGTCATATTTTGTTAATCCGAGACATTAATCTTGTATATATTGTCATAATACATAACTAGGAAAAATTTCACTTTTATTGTATTTATATTAGTACTTAATCGGAATGCTTTTTTGTATTTTAAAATGGGTTGAGTTATACTGAATCGAAACCATAACGCCCTTTTTAGGCATCAAAATGACGTAGTTTTGTTTAGTTTTTTCCAACTATACTTTCTATCTATCTCAATCATATTTCATTGATCTAAAACACTCGTTTTGTAGAGTTAGTTAGAATACAGATCATGTAAACGTTTCATATAATTCGGGTCTAATTTAGTACTTGATCTTGATGGATTTTTGGTTCTTAAAATGAGTTTGGTTTCACAGAATCAAAACCCCCCAACAAACACCTTCCATCGATAATTAAAAAATAAAAGGAAGCTCGTTAATAGGTCTCTCTCTCATTTCACCTTTTCCGTTTCGATTTCTCTCCCTTTCGATCATTTTGGTTTCATTTTTTTGTCCAATTCGCCCAGTGCAGTTTTTATAATTTCAATTTCCTCTGTATATATTTGAATGCAATTATTTTTCTGAAGGTTCTTGATGAAGTTGAACGATGAGACCGTCTCAATCGAGCTCGAGGAACCATCACAGGTCTTCTCCCCATCTCTTGTGACGATTTTTCATTTTTTTGCAGTAAACTCATACTCGAATTGGGGCTTTTTTTTGCAAGAGTTGTTTGATGAACTGTTATTTTACCCCTTGGAGGTTTTTTTGAGGTGCCTTCGGTAGTTTCAATACATGTGCCTATAAATCTATGTTGTATTCTTGTATTTGGTGTGGTGTAATACAGAGAGTAAGAGACAGAAATTGTGGAGTGTTTGTGAGTTGAGAGTGATTGACATACCCGATTTTGGGAAACCACGTAAAATTTCTTGCGTTCACTTAAAATTTCTTGCGTTCACTCTGTAACTTACATATTCGTTGTGTGTGTGTGGTTTGATCGATCCTGTATAACACCGTGGTCCTATGAGTTCTTCGCTGGTAGTGAGAGTTAAAATGTGTGAGCTCGGGGGTGCAAGTCTTTTGCTTGCTGACATGCTCCACGCAACCAACCCCTTGGGATTCGTTTGGACTCTGGACTAAACTCTCTTACCCAAGCTTAGGAATTTATGAACAATGCTTTCATTTTCATGATGATTTTCCGTCAAAATTTAGGTAGATCTAACTAACAAGGATACTCTTTGAAATTCAGCTGTCCCTCTCTCTCTGTCACCAATTACTCATGCATTTAACAAGTTCTCTTCTCTCCTCATATATATGACTTGCAACATGCCACCACCCCATCAGCAAAAGAATTGCATTTCTAATTTCAGTATCTCTGTAATGGGAGTGTTGTTGTAATCCTTCCTGTCCACATAAACCAATTTGTAACGTTCATGTGTTAGGAGACTTGGATAGAAACCCTAGACTGTTTCGTAGCAGCGGAATCAGGCCTCAGGGGATGCATCTTAGGATTCTGGCTCTATACCTGTCAGAAAGGAGAGAGATAGGGTTGTGTTGGCACACAGAGATCTCCACAGAACCCCTGCTGGCCTTTCTGGAATCTGGAGTTTGTGAGGATGATGTTGGGAGGGGCCTGGTTGTTCGTGCCATTGAATGGAATGATGTTAGCTTGAGACAATGGTTGGACGACCCAGAACGATCAGTTGATGCCATAGAATGCTTGCACATATTTACGCAAATAGTAGATATTGTTAACCTTGCCCATTCACAAGGAGTCGTCGTTAATAATGTGTGGCCTTCTTGCTTTTTCATGTCATCTTTCCACTGTGTCTCCTTCATTGAGTCTGCATCTTGTTCATCAGAATCAGGTTCAGATTCCATGGAGGATATGTCAAAAAGCCAAACAGCTGAGTGTAAAGGATCATCTTCACCTTTGCCCCACAATTCACATCAACATAGAAGCCACTTTGATACAGAAGATACTCGACTTGAGAGAAATCAAACAAATGCTTCTCACTTGGGTTCGGAAACTAGTTGCTTGCAGTCAAGTTCTGTCTACCCAATGCCTAAATCCTTGGAATTAGGCAGTAATGTTAAACAAGCTGAAGAGAAGAAGCATTCATTTCCTATGAAACAGATTTTGCTTATGGAAACCAATTGGTACACTAGTCCAGAAGAGGTTGCCGGTGCTCCAAGTTCTTGTGCTTCTGATGTTTATCGATTGGGAGTCCTCCTTTTTCAGGTCAGTAACCTACCAGCTATGTTACACGGATCCTCCATTTTGATTGAAGTACCCGTGTCCCGTGTCCGACACGCGTATCCATTTTGGACACTCGGATCCTCTAATTGTATGATATTTACAGGAAAATAATACCAAATTAGCTAGAAAGGCGATATTTCTAGACTTTCACATGGACATGAAATAGAAAAAATACATTTATCTTAGCTTTTCTTGTTTAAATACATTACGAAGTATGATTTACAATATATAACCAGCTCTAGTTATGCAATATCTACTACAAACAAGTGCTCAGGACGTGTCCCCGTACCCGTACCGCACAGTTGGACACATATCCTAGTATCCTAAGATTTAAGTCTAGGAAGGTCCGACTCTTGGATATGCACCCGCACCCAATACTCGTACCCGAGTCTATGTAACATAGCCTACCAGTTAAATATTACCAAATGTTTAGGGGTTTACCATGTTGTCATTGTTCAATTTGTGGAACTGTTCGTTTGTTTACCCTTGCTCTAAGCTGGTTTACTGTTTTCATTTTGGAGCAGTTATTCTGTACATTTAGCTCAGCAGAAGAAAAGAGTTCCACTATTTCTAGTCTGAGACACCGCGTTCTTGCTCCTCAGTTACTACTGAAATGGCCAAAAGAAGCTTCATTTTGTTTATGGTTACTGCATCCTGACTCAAGTGGTCGGCCAAAAATGAGGTATCTTGCCATGGCATACCGTATATATGTATCTTGTGTCATTATATGTTCGCTGTGCATGTCATTTTTTGCTTTTAAGTTTCTATTTGCATCCTAATTTGCTTGCCACAGTGTTGGAAGTTTTGGCTTTGAGGTTTGGATATTGGGGCAGGATAGAATGTGTACATTGTGTCTTTAGGTTTTGGTCAGTCAGCCAATACGTTTCTGTTGGCTTATACTATGTTCTTTCCTAGGTGATTTGATTGGTGTGTCTACTAAAACTATGCTTCTGCAGTGTGATATCAAAGTCGCTAGATGAGAATCCAAGCCCATATTATTGGTGCTAAATGCAGTTTTTTTTTTTTTTTTGGGTATTGCAGTTTGTGTAAGTAAGAATATGGCATATGTGGACTTGGGAGTTGCAATGTTTGTTGGTACTAATCGAAAGAAAGAATGTTTGTTATTTTTTTTTTCTTTTATCTGGCTTATAATGATGCACACTGGATTTCTAATATTGCACGATGTGGATGCAGACTTAACCTTGTCATCATTGTTTCCTTTGATAAGCTTAACCATCATCAACATTTGCAGAAAGTGGCTCTTAGCTTTATTCCCACTACACCTAGTTTCGTCTGTCGCACAGGTGATAGCAGGTCCTAAGCCCTTGCTTGCTAGACTTGAGCAAGGGAATATTCACCATTGTTGACCCTTGAGTTGCAAGCCCATGATCTTCATGCCGAAATCATAGGTTGTTGATATATCGGGATGAACAGTATGCACTGCATGCTAAATTAGCGTTGTTCGAGCTACCAAATAAAACTGAACAAAAGTTTGGTAGATGAAGCATCCCGTAAGTTAAAATTTCATTGAGGTATCCGCCCATCAAGCGTTTTAGCATCCCAACATGAGAATGATGTCTCTCTCCAAATATTCTTGATGCTATTACTTTCTCCCTGACAGCTTGAATCTGGAGACTTTGAGTGTGGAGGAGACACCTAGAGTCGAGCCCAAAAAGCCAACTGCAGGTATTGCACAGTACCCATCTCGTCTTTATCTACCTCCCCTATCCACACATTTTGATGCCCTCCTGTGTTTGTTGCCTTCTTTTATTATGTTGGTGATGTTATTTTTACAATGTAAAATTTCAGGGAAACCTATAGGACGTGGTCGGGGACGAGGACGTGGGCACGGTGGGCGTGGACCTGACTATGTGAAACATGGTGTTGTATTGAGTGTTTGATATTGAGGCACAGAAGGCGTTACCAACCGAATCTTTCATATTAGTGCTTCTTAAACATGGCCAAAGCTTTGTTTACGATATTGATCTTGGCTACGGATGCTTCTCTCGGATTCTTTCTTTTGGCAATGAATTTGTTTTCCATCTCATTTCTTCAGCAACTTCTCTACAGAGTTATTTTATATTTTTTTGGGTCTGTGTTTCAGTTATCTATTTACAAATTCATGATCTATTTCATCCTTAAGAGAGCAAACAACCCCATTCCATTATGGTAAACTTGTTGTCACCATTAGGCTTGATGCATAATGGGATTGTACATCCTGGTGCATACTTCACAAGTTTTGACATGTCAATTGATGAGCCCCAAATATTGTATATATCCGGGCTCATCTAGCTCATTTAGTTCACACATGCACGCGTTTTAGCGCTTGAAATGATTGATGTTGCGCGAAGCGTGTTTTTGTAGTTTCAGGTTAAAACC
>JAXBDA010001854.1:0-49223 GCA_036023075.1 Gaultheria prostrata | reverse complement strand
TTCTCAATGAAATCTATCAAACAAGATCCATATTGCTTAGAAAATTATTTTTGTAACTATATTATTTTTTAGTTTGAAAATTGCACGTAGTTTCGTAGGGGCAAACATTTTGGAACGGAGGGAGTATATAGCAAATCAACGTGTAGGTTAGGTTATACACACACTGGTGGTGCAATGTATATATTAAGTATTTGAGCCATGCATATTGCGAGTGTTTGTATAAATGTTTGTATTCTGCGTATGGTTTTAGTTTTGACATTTTCGTTAAAAAGAAAAAAAACTTCTTATGGGATGGTTTCAATAATACTAAGAGTCTGAGACTGGTTGCCAAACAAAACTGCTACGGACACAATATCCGGACTGATCAATATCTTGACGCAACGCTCACGCCTTCATTTTTAAATAAGACAGAGTAAGAATTCTAAAAGCCAATTTTAATATTACCGTCTATTTTTCTGGAGGCAAATGTGATTCAACACCTCATTAAGATTTTTAATATTAATTTTTCTATGGATGACGTAAACGATGAGATCATTGGAATAGAACAGTATGAGTCCCATTTACATAAGAACATCGTGAAATGATCCTAACTGATAAATTTTGGAACACAATAATTGCTTTATATATATGTATATATATTTTTTTGGATGACGGAGGAACAACCCTACAGCCAGGCCCTTTGGACCCGACTGCGCAATCCAAATCTCCAGGGGAACTAGCGCAACAACACACCGTCACGGCCTCCCACTTAAATCAGGGTACTCATCCGGTGGAGAATCGAACCCCAGACCTTGAGGACTACCCCCAAGGCCTGACACTCGCCCTAACCACTGGGGCAATCCCTGGGTGTGTAATTGCTTTTTATATTCTTACTTAGAGACCATAATCATTTATCCTCTTCTTCTCCCACACAGTTTATTCAACTGACTTTCAGCTCTTTAAATGTTTTGAGTACTTAAATACAGAAGTTGAAAAGAAAGTTAAAGACTCAGAAATTTCTTACACGTTGTCACCAATAAATTCATAAATTTCTGAGATGATGAATTCGTAACATCAATCTTGAATTAATAACATTTTTCTATAATTGTTAGGACCGTTGGTACACATTATAAAATGTTGAGTAAATTTTATGAATTTCCATGCAAATACTACGACCGTTCATACAAACGTTATGAATTCTATTCAAAATAATATAAAAGTGCGTACCGTTACTGGCGACTCCACGTAGGGAACAGAGGGGTCAGGCGATCCCAGGGAGAAAAAAATATTTTGTTATTACTATATTAAAATTTTCTCTTAATTTGTAAATGACCTCATTAAAATTCGATGTTGACACTGCACTAGACAATTTTCTAATCTTTAAAACTACTAAAAGTTATGAGAAAATACAAAACAAAAGGATTAAAACCCATTTGATGTTGCCACCACACAAGTTTATTTCTACTCTTGGAACCCAGTAAATGTTAAACCGACTAATACAAATCAAATGGCTAACATACAGCTCCTCTTTAGTCTTCAGCATAGAATTTTCAATTCAACGGTAATTTGTAATGCCACATTGCCAATCTCACATGGGATGGAACCTACACACATATGAGCCCCACTTAATGTTAAAAGACGTTACAATTAACTGTTGTATACAAAAAAAATCAGTCTTCACCCCCTCCATTCTCTTCGTCCGTTTGTTGGGTAGTTGGCGTCTTCGCTCTTGCAGATTTAGTGTTTATTTCTATTACTATTTACGTTGGTATTTATGAATGACCCCATACTCCCAAACTCCTAGAATCGCCATTGCGTACCATACCCATCTGGATAGACTTCTCTAGATGTGTATATAACTCTATACATACTACTACAGCCCACCAAGTAACATCACACACAATCCACGCGAGATCCTGCAGGGTATT
This sequence comes from Gaultheria prostrata, assembly GCA_036023075.1. NCBI lineage: Eukaryota > Viridiplantae > Streptophyta > Magnoliopsida > Ericales > Ericaceae > Gaultheria > Gaultheria prostrata. Next base: position 47,316 of record JAXBDA010001854.1, on the reverse strand, counting down.
AAACTCCAGCATTTGTTGTTTTGGTTGAAACAAGAATGTAGGGTGGTGATTAAGAATCAATTATAAACATCTTAATCACGCTTACAATTAAGCAACCTAAATCCTTAATTAAGCTAAGTTTGCTTCACATGGATAGTATTATTAGGTATGTCTTGTCTCAACCATTATGCCTATATTTAGCTACCCATTCAATATGATACACACTATTTTATTTTTTTATTACTGGATGTTCGGAGCCAGCTTGCGCACACCTCGGTTATTTCCAAAGTTCTGAAGTTAACGACTAGGCGAACCCTCCAGTGTCCCCAAGGTTTAAAATGTTTGGCATATGTTAGATTCGAACATGCGACCTCGTGAAAGATAAACACTTATTGCTTTCTCGTGCTATGCTGGTTGCTACCCATTCATTCATTGTAAACAACAAACATGCCATATACTAAATGTCTTTTTCTTAATCAAGTTGGACCACATTGCATTGGGAAAGCGAAAATCACAAACAAAGATTAACAGTATTAAAGTATGCGGGCCGATATTCCTAACTTCCACGGCTCCCATATGAAGAAGTCAATCCTCTAAAATTCTCATTATTGATAAGTTGCCATTAATGCCTCAATTGGAGGGAAGAAAAAGAGTAACCTGTACCTAAACCTCTAGAAAAGCTGTACTTTCTTTTCTCAAGATAGTGTATTTTTTTGTTAACTCAGGTTCGGGGCGTTCGGGCCTTTTTACGTACACATTGAGTACTAATTTTGGTGATCAATCTCACCGTTCACTAGTGTACAGTTAAGGATATTGTTTTACTGAATTATCTTGTTTTTTATTCGTCTTAAGAATATATGAATTGTCCTTCCATTTGTGTAAAAGCATAAGGAATTATTAATCGGGGTTTTGTAACTTCATGTAGTACAGAACAAAAATACAGACAGTTTTCCAAATAAAAAATTGAACAACGAAAATCGTTCACCTTTGTATAACACCTTTTTATGATATAATTCAAACTTATCTCTCCAATAATGCTCAATGAATTAAAATCAAGACTTAGTAGGGTGAATTCGTCAATATAAGTCACTTTTTTTATAATTCCATCATTTGTTTGGTTGAGTAGTACTTATTGGTCGACTGTCGGTTAAATAAACATTTATACCACATGAGATTTATAGTCATTTGTCATATGTTTACGGAGCATCTGTCATTAAAAAAAAAACCCTCAGGGGTATCAGTGAAATCTAACCATACTGGTTTTTATTCTATTTAATTCACAAAAGGCCATTGTGGTATATATTATGAGGTGTGAATTTCACCATGAGAGAGAGGTAAACAAAAGCATACGGCCGGCTTTATAATTCTTAGTGATCATAGATAAACCTTGTTTCAAATTTAATTTATTACAAGATATATATATATATATATATCTATATATATGAATTACATAAATAGGTATTCCACATCTACATCGGGAAAAATTTGAAGCTTTAATATGCTAAATGTAGTTATAACAACTCATATATGAACCGCTCCTAAATATTTGCGCTCTTATATATGTTTCAATCTAGCATTATTTTGAATCCACAAAACGTAAAGACACAGATACAGAAATCAGCATGTAGCGATATTTTTAGTGTATACGCGCCCATTGGCATTATGTGGAGCTATTATTGGAGTTGGAAATATTCTATGAAATGTGGATGTAATAAAAGAGAAAAATTAAGAAAAAAAAGGTGGGAAACTTATTACAGTAGAAAGTTGGAGTTGGAGTTGGTATTGGCAATCATCACCAAACCAAAGAAGGGTGTTTTCTACTACAATTACTTTAATAAATGTTATGTTGGTGACAACCACAAAGAAATAGAGAAAGCCACCAAAATAGGAGAAAAAGAGAAAGAGAGCAAATGTGAAAGAGAGTAGTATTTAAGAATAAGGAATCGGGTCACGCAATTTGTCTTTGTTTTAATTAGGCCCCACAAGAGTCGGCTCCTCTTCCTCCATTATCAAGTTGATTTGACTCTTCCTGAAAAGCACCACTCTCTCAACAACAATGATAAAATTTATGTTTGCCCAAATTATATACTCCAGTATATATTTACAATAAAAAAAAAAGGAGAGAAAATTGCGCACTTCACCGTTGAAAGTTATCTTGTTGTCCATTTGTTATTCAACTAAGATTCTGTTATATTTCGATACAATTTTTTCTTGGCGTAATGTATGTTTCAAACTTTTCAAAATAGCTGAATTGGTTCAATGTTGTGCTGAACTAAACGTGAGTTGCCCTTACATATCGAAATAGGCTGAAATCTGTAGAGTGGCTTCACGTTAATGGAGTTACGTAATGTTTTCTTTTGGAAACTTCCACCAAACATAAGAACTAAGAATAAAAAATTCCTTATGAAAGTTTTTTCACCAAAAAAAAGAAAAAAAATTCTCTAGTAAAACAAACAGAGCCTAGCTTAGAAAAGTTGTCCTTGATTGAACGACATGAATGGAAGGGCCATAATCAAAGTTGAGCTAAAGCGGTGGATTGACAAAATTATTGGAAATAAGGGGAGCAAAGTAAGATTTTGATGAAATTACGGGTTAGGGTGGGAAATGTAAGTACCTGAAAATAGTTTGATGCAAAGCCCAAGGGATAGTCCGGTTGGTTGGTGAGTTTGTTCCTCACATAATTGACCAAAGTTCGATTCTTGGAATCTATCAGCAAAAAAGTACTTGCTTGTGAATCCTATAGTTCTAATGTTGATGATCTTCCTTTAACCTTACCAGAAAGATAAATAGTTGAAGTGCATGTAAACTGCATGCTCATACATCCCATATTATTAAACAAAAAACAAGTTTGATATGTAAAAAATGACTAAATTGTGACTTAAAGTTGCAAATAAGTGAAAAAGAATGCGAAAGGCTGCAATACACACACCCCTATTTTGGTGTATACCATAAAAGTTACAACATGTATCAATATGTTATAAGTTTAAGTACAATGTTATGAATTTTATTGCTGAAAAGTTACGAGAAGCAAATGTTACGATTCCTAGCGAAAAAAATATCACAAATAATATTGCTGAAAAATTACGAGTTTTTAGTAGAAAAATTACAAGACATATCAAAATATATGTTATGAATCTTTATGAATTGACACAATTTGGACCACAAATTAGATGCATATGATACACATATGGCACACTGTAGATTTTTCCAAATTGAATGTGTAGTTTGATGGCATCAATGATGTACATCAAGATGGTCAAGTCAACATTCGCTTTTCAATTAAATGATTTTAATTTTGAATATTGAGCCCATTGCCATTCTTTCTAGTTGGCTGTTTTCTAGATGCCCTTTGGACTTTTCTTTAGTTTGGGTTTTTGCCTCCAGGATGTTACTCAACTTTGCTTAGGACTTGGGGCATGAAACAAGGTCATGAAAATTGGGGTCTTCAAACAAAGTGAATAATAATTGATACAACACGCAAAAATATATGGAGTACATTAAATCAAGAGACAACGATTTATATATTATTTTAATCTTGTACGTCGATTATACTTTTTGCTTGTTATTCACAATTGGTGTAATCCTTCTGATTATTTATTACCTGAAAATCATTTTGAGTATCCAAGGTAGATGAAGATCGATACAACTGACTTTCAAGTATCAAAATTGAATGTGTCAAAGGGATTGATAGAGTGGGAGCATGCATAGCAACAAGTAAAAGGCATACCGTCTAAGCTAGTAGGGAAACGGGGTGGGTGGTGTGCACTTGGGTGTTATGCACTGTGCAGTGCACCACCCCAAGTCCTAAAACTATAATAGTACAATTAGCGAATAGCGAGGGATTAATAACACCACGCGTAAACTTTTGGTTTGTTGATTATTAGTACTTGCGATTTCAAATATTTTTTTTCTTATCCTTACATGAGATAATAGGAATTGAAATCTTGAGAAAATCATAATGTTCTAAGAAGTTTCTTGAAACAAGGCCCATTTTCCTTGGGTTGAAGACACACTCACCTTTACTTAAAAGACATTTCTTTAACCCTAATCCAACCATTCCCCATACCACACACACTCCCAGAGGGTATGAGATCCCCTGTTCCGGAAAAATGGTGTTCCTCCGTTCCAAAGTGGCTTGGATCGTTGGATTGTATGTGTTTTATTCTTTGTTTTAAAATTTTTATGTGATCCAATGGCTGGAAATGCATCGGAACAGAGGAATAGAGGATTTGATTCCCTCCCAGAGTCCCTTTTCATTTTCTACGATTTTCCATTCCCCATTAAACTCCCCTCCATATCCTTACGCTGTGTTTGAAACTTGAGGAAAACGAGAGAAAAGACAAGAAGAAGAAAAGAAAATGAAAGAAAAATAGAAGGAAATTTAACTATTCACAATAGTTGAATTTGTTATTTTCTCTCCTCTTTCTCTCCAAACCAAACAATAAAAGAGAAACTATTTAATTTTCTTTTCATTTCCATTCCAAGTTCCAAACAAACCCTTATTCCCATTCCCTTTTCCCCTTCTCTGTCTTTTTTCCCCCAAACAGGTACTTCTCTTGGAACTATTCTCTAATTCTCATTTCTCATTTCTCATCCATCACTTCACACAAAAAGCATTCTAAACCATCCATAATCACTTATCACAAGAAGAGTTGGACTTGAACTCTACTTCCAGTATTTTCTTTTTTTCCCAAGGAGTTGGTGATTGATGGCTACTAAAAGCCTCATAAAGTTTTTGTGTCTTGGGTCGACTTGCACTCACATGATATGAATTCCCATGTAGAGCTAGTGCGTATAGGATTTTGTCCCCGTTTTAATTGTGTCCCTGGTTAGTGGTTAGTAAACGGTTAGATTGGTCCTTTTGATTAGTCAGTGATCCATTGAGTTGGATATCGAATTCATATTGTGTATCATATGTGTGTGACGCTTAAAATATGCATATTGTGTATGACATCCGAAATTAACATGGTCACGGCACAGCATAGCCTGAACCTTTTTTGTTCTTTAGATTTGTGTGCGTGAAACAACTTTTGGCTGCTCAATTTCTTTAGCCTAGAGCACGGACCTGGGGTTGCTGTTGTGCACAAACTACACATGACACTGTTGCTTATTCACACCAACTTAATTTTGTAAACTAAACATTTTTCGTACAAATTTCAGGCTAAGGCTGTGACATGTATATATAAATTTCAAAAAATTAAAGAAAGAAATTTTGTTCGGTTTTGCAAAGTGGAAAACTAAATTCAAAAAATCACAAGCGCCCCCTGGAAATTGATGGACCAGAAATGGGCCAAGTCTCGCCGGACTTCGCTCGAGGAATTCCTTCCCTTGGAACCCGTTGGCACAAAAAATCCACTGAATTAGCCGGCCGACTAGTTACCATAAAACCCTGCCTTCGACTCAGTAACCCTATCTGAGGACCCATAGTTAACAAGTGACGTCATATTCTGTTTCAGCAAATTCCGTCTGGACGAGAGTCACGTCGGTGAAGAGAAGCAGAAATCCTAAAGCTCTGTAATTTTCATCCGGATTGTACCGAATTTGGTCCGACCGTCGGGTACGCGGAAACAAGTACTGTTTTGAGCAGTTTTTAGGAATTTTTGTGGAGCTGTCTCTTGTAACTATATAAGCAATAACCAGGACACTTTGAGTTATAATTCTCTCGTTCTTTCATCATAGTGATACACTCCAACAACCTGTAGAGTACGGTTAAACAAACAGTTTAAGTCAATTACGTAAAATCATTGTGTATAGTTTTTCTTTACTTGTGATTGTCTTCTGTTCTTGATTTACTCTTCGATTGAGTGTGTTTGAAATTGTTTTCTGTTGCAAAAGGGTATCGGTACACACTATCTAATCCTATAGTTCTTGGTTATTGCGTGACCTAGGGCTAGATTTCTTCTTGGATTGTATTAATCAATAAATGAGTTATTACCTTAAACAACTCGAGTATTACTCAACTCTAGCTTGCTTTGTGGCCATTCCATTGTAGCAGTTGGAAAATCTCATATTTACGATTCTATAATTTTGTTTAGCTAAATATTTATTCTCTAAAGTAGCGGGATTAGTTGAGGTGCACTTATAAGTATAAATTGTTGGTTTTTGGCTCGATTTCCACATTCGCAACATCTCTGGTCCGGACCAAGGCTTCTCTGGTCCAGACCAAGCAAGTATGGACCATTTTGATGCTCGCAGGAGTGCTTGTCCGGTCATTGGCCGCACTTCGTCCGGTCACTGTCCGGACGAGACCGGACGAGGGATCCCGGTTGGTGTATTTCGGTCTCAGCATGTCTAGTCCGGACGAGGAAAGGCTTGGTCCGGACCACTGAGTCCGTTTTTGTGCGTTTTAGCCGATTTTGTTCTGTTTTGGACTTCCTAAAGATTTATTTCCTTGTGGGTTTGTGACTTTGGGTGCAAGGAATTCTATTTGGGCAAGTATTGGCTTTAGGAAGGATTCGGTGGCTATAAATATAGCCTTGCTCTCTCCATTAGGGTTTGGACTGCTTGAGTGCATCCCTTTGAGAGGCCCCTAGGGGGTCTCATCTGAAATTAGGGTTCTTGGTTAGATCTTCATGGTTCTTTGGTTGCCGCCTCTTCAGTGGGCTTGGGAAGATCTTTGGTTTGCGTCTCTTGGTTAAAAACCCTAGCGGTTTTGTGAGACTTGATAAGAGAGAATCTGTTCGGTAAGAGATTCCATCTGTATTGGGTTTTGGTGAGAGAACTTGTAATTGGGGTTGGTGAGTGTCTCTTGCGACAGCTTTGTTTGTTTGTCACCATTGTAGCTCTTCGGAGCATGTTCTCTTCACATAGTGGAATCGTCTCTCGTTTGCTTGCCCCGTGGAGTAGGTTTACATATGTAAGCCGAACCACGTAAATCTTGGTGTCTCTCTTATTTGTTTATGCTTTTGGTTTGGTTTCTCCCTATTTTCGCATATGTTTGGTTTGCTACTTCTCCAACTTCATAGCCATCAATAATCTTGGGTTGCGGTTGGGTTCTCCGGGGGCCCGCCGCACAACATAAATGGGTCCGGATACCTGGTTGTATTTATTAAAAAAAAAAACAAGTTAAACATTTCTTTGAAGGATTAGAGGATGCATGCAAGGGACTCTCATTACAAGAATTGACGTTTCAATTTGGTAAAAAATATACAAATACTTCTTCACCTAAAAAGAAATATCAAAACTCTCGATTTTCTGCCACGTGAGTGTGACATGTGGAGAACACAGAGAAAAAATTTGCTCGTAACTTTGACGGAATGACAAATTGAAACTTGACGGCTGAGTTTCCAATATTGTCTAAACGGTATTTTCGATATTTTTGTTAATTGTTTATAGCGTAAAGTTTAGTCACTCCCTTTACATACATCACAAAAATACAATTTAACGGAAACTACACTCACTTTTAACTATAATGAGAAGACAGTATTTTCACCGAAAACTCGCCCTTAAAATCTAGCTAGCCACGGTTAGCAGTGTTAGTAGTAGTTTTCGGATGAAAACCGTGATTGCCCGTGACATTTACGTTCCAAAATATGTGAGCAAAATGAAATTTGAAATAAAGAAAGGGGGCGAGAGTCGAGCAGGGGCGGGTTTACTAGTGGTTTCGGGGGTTTAAGCAACTGTAATTTCCGGGGTTAAAGCATGTACTAAAAAATTTACTATATCTTTTCCTTTCTATTGGCAGCACTGAGTCATTCGTGCATAGCCAATGTAAATCTGAATCTATGTAAATTTGTGTGAGTGAGTACATAGTATAGCTCATCAAAGCAAAAATAAATGAGGTCCAACAATTACCCAAAAAAAACTTCTAGATAGAGTTTTGCATTACGAAAATTTTCCGAGCAATTTTTTTTAATTCTGAAATAAAATTCTGGAGCCGTCCCCGAGCGAACTAGCCGACAGAGAGAAGGAGCGGAGGTGGGTGGGTGGCGATATTTACTTATGAGTTATATGTGCCATGCAAATTTAATTACGCTTTAGACATCTGTTTTGATGATGCCATAGTACTATAATTTACGCCAGTCACGAGAAGCCGCCTTGGGAGGTAAGAGACAGGGGAGAGTGGGTGGGGTTGTCTTTTCTATGACATTACTACGAATAATCAAAAAAAGCCCGCAGTAGTACTGCACTGCAAATCACAACAGACATCACCACCACCACCCGGATTCAATTTAATTCCTTGTGGTCACTCACTCACTCACCCCTTTGGAGCTATCCCTATATAAGCCCCATCTATATAGCTACGAATTGTGCACATAAAGTCATAATTACTACTCTCTTCGTCCCGTTTTGTTTGTTCACTACGATTATACATGTCTTTTTTTTTAATTCTTGTAGTAATTTTCAATCTATAATGTATTTTATATGCAATATGGATTTTATTTGATAGATGTCAATTAGTTCTACACTCAACTTCCTATGTGGGACTCCCATTTCCGGATCAAATTTCGATGATCCGATCTGTGTCAATGTGTTTAAAACGTGTTTTTAAGGGTCCACGCGAGGATTCGTAAAATACCCGGAAGGGCTTCATCCAAGTGGTTTTTCAAAAAATATATATCTACGGTTTGTATAAAAAAAACTGCTCGGATCAAGCCTTTCCGAGTATTGTTTCTTGTTGAATCCTCACTAGGGCCCTTAAAAACACGTTTTAAACGCATTAGACGGTTCGGATTGTCAAAATTTGATCCGAAAATGGGAGAGTTGGGTGACTCTCACACTTTAACGAAGTGTGGAATCCCTCATAGGAAGGGGACTCATTAGTTCTATTAGACAAAATTTTAAAAAACTTTAAAAACATTATAAATAAAAAGATATAAACGTTTGAAAATTGCACGAATATTCGTAATGAGCAAAGAAAATGGGACAGAGGGAGTAGTATTAATCTTGTCATAAAACCAAAGTTCAACAGTAAGGAGAGTGACTTACCAAAAAAAAAACAGTTAGGAGAGTATTTCAATCGAATGACACGTTATAGGAATTAGGTCTAGCAGTTGTGAATTTTTAAGAAATCATTTTTGACACCAAATCTGTATGTATTGGAAATCATGCAATTCGTGTGTTATTTCTTTTTTTAGCACCGATATTGTTGTGTGTTACAGTATCGACGGGTTAAAAAATTGTTACTACCTAATAATATTGGATACGCTATATAGCTACCACTATTTAACACTGCATTGATATTATTGGGAGCTTGATCCTCTAGAAAATAATCCTAGGAGCCGCTCTCTCTCTCTCTCGTTCAACTCTTCACAGCCCCACCCTTGCAACCCCTCCTTCCCCTCCCCCTCCATGGGTTGCACACCCCTTGGGCGGCGAGAGGGGAGGGACTAATCCCCTTTCTAGATCTGGTTTCCCCTTCCCTTTCTGCACCATATCCACTTTCCATTCGCCGATCGTTGAAACTTGGCGTTCCGCAGCCCTGTTGGGCGTCACGATTCGTCTGCTCCTCCTTTGCAACCTTACGGGTTCTGGCGGCTTCTTAGGTCTCTGGTAGAGGAGCATGACCGAATGGAGGTTTGACTAGAGAAGGGCTGCTCAACGATGAAGGGGAGTGTATCTCTTTATTTTCGGTTTTTTTTTTTTTTGTGTTTTGTCCGGCTTTAGGCCGGTTTGTCTGGACCTTGTCCGGTGTGTCCTGTTGTTTTGGTCATATGCTTTCTCGTTGTATTTCTGTGACCTGTTTTCGTTGGAATGCCCGATCTGTGGACTCCTAACCTTTCCCCATGAGAATCTTTGATGAATACTATCTCTCAACTTTGACCAAAAAAACACGGCATTAATATGGTACCATAGGTGGTGTTTCTCATTTCTTTTTTGTCTTTATGCTTTAGACAAAATTTAGGGTCTTTTTTTCCTCTTATCATTGTTTTTGTTGGACTTTTTGAGTTTTTTATGTGATGAGAGTGTTATGCCAAACGTCACACCACATGTACGAAAATAGTAAAATCAAGCAAGAAACGAGACACACAATTTACGTGGTTCGTCCAATCGGACCTACTTCCACGGAGAGGGGGATTTCACTATAATCCAGAGATAAATCCGTGTTTGTGGTTACACACTCACTCTCAATCTCACAATAATGAATTCCTTACCGTTCTCTCGTGTATCTCTCTCTCACACTCACTGTCTCTCTCAGTTTGTCACACACCCTAATCAAGACATCAAGAGTATTAATTTATAGAGTTACAACGATAAAACCCTAACCCTCCCACTGGGCCTAAGCCCATCCGGCCCACACGGGGTGGAATCCCAACAGAGAGACTTTTGAAACTTTTTGGGGAAGAAATCGGAAAAAGCTGAATAAATCGAAAAATCCAATAAGAAAAACGGGCCAGCCTTATATAATAACTCATTAAATTACTAACACCCCTATGATAGAGAAACAAAAAGAAAAAAGAAAAAATTAAGAAAGAAGAAGCAAAGGCTCCTGAAATACGGTAAATTGGTAATTCACAACGTTTCTTAGATATGGAGATTGTGGCATTGCAAAGGCTTCTTCTGATGATAACAAGTAGTTTAAGCACATATCTTTAAAACACAACTTCTTCGAATACAACTTGTCTTAGAAATCGAATTATTTCAGAGATACAGATGTGTTGTTTTAAAATTGAGGACTGTGTAACGTGGCTTATGACCAGCTACTATAAATATTCGGCTTACAAAAGCAATAAATATGCAGAATCAGTGCTCCCTTTAATCCAAGCATATTAGATGTCAGGTATGCTAATAATGAGCAATTGTCCAGTAGTAGTACTGGGGCTATCGCATCAGCATAGTACTCACATTGAGTACATAAGGACCCTGCAGGGTAGGTCATTAGTCAATAGGTGGTGAATGGATACTTAAATGTCACTGCATGACATTTTAAATTCAAGTCGAAATAAGAATGTTACTATGTAATAATCTAAATCTACTAACATTCTATCGTATGATAAAAAAAAAAGAAAACATTCCTTACATAATGAAACAACCACTATAAGGGTGAGCTTGGGAGCACATGAAAGTCTTTTAAACAAGTTTCATTTTGTTAAAATTTACGGAACTGAGAATCAAGAATAATTGTGTAGAGTGGTGATTGAAAACGAGAGCCGGGACTACCCCACAAATTATTTGACCTAGTGTATGTATCATTTTTCTTTTTCGTGACAAGTGTGTGAGCCTTAATTATATTCTTTCTATTACGATTTTGCTCTCACTCTCGTATGTTTTTTAGATTATTAACTTGTTTAGAGAAGCCCTTGCTTTTTTTTTCCCCTACTAAGAAAAGTTACCAAATCGTGGAAACGATCATATAAATCTTTCAACTTTACTGCATTTCCACTTCAAATTTTGTTGCCCTTCTCACGTAGACGTGACACAAGCACTCCAGGCTCGCGATGAGCTCTGAAAAAATCAAATTAAAGAGCCATAACTTTACTGCCCATCAAGAACTAGTGGAATACAACCGGGCTTTGCAATGGCAAAATTCGAGGAGATGTCAATCGCATGAGAAAATTTTGGGTACGGGGAGGGTACCACGTGGTACCCTCTCGGCACATCCGGGCCGTCCAACAATGCAATGGACGGTCCGGATTGAAAGTGCCGTCCGGATTTAAAAAAAATTAGAAAAGAAAAAAAAAAGTGAGTTTCAATCCGAGCCGTCCGATGCATTTTTGGACGGCTCGGATGCGCCGAAGGGGCACCACGTCACCCCTACCCTATTTGCACCCAAAATTTTCTCCAATCGCACAACTCAAACTTGACAACTCTTATTAACCATTTGAGATAGAGTAAGCCACAAACCACAGGCAAAAACAACTTTCATTCTTACACCTAGGCCCCGATTGGATGGGGTATTATTTTCAGGGGATAAGTTTTGGAGGGGTATTATTTTAGAGCAGATCCACATTGATGTGATGTTTATGGAGGGATAAAAAAATAGATGGTTTCGATGAGTGATTAAACATGTAGATAACTTTTGATTTGGTTTGGATGTTTTATAAATAAGAGAGAGTGAATGATGGAAAAAGCTGTCAAATGACTCTTTTGCCCTTGTGGAGTGTTAAACTTGATTATGTATTAAATTAATTATATAAATGCAAAATTCAATATATTTAATTAATTTTAGATAATTTGAAATGTTAATTAATTGAGAAATTCATTTATTAAGAAAAAGTGTGCCCAAATGCTCATATGGAGTAGTTCAAAAAAAAAAAAAACTCATGTATAGAGAAGAAGTGAGCCCAAATCACTAATTGCATAAATAAATAAAAAATACAACGGTCAAATGACCACACAGGATCATTTCCCCTTTGTTCCTACCCCTTTGTTTTCATCACCTCTGGATCTTTCCAGAGAGAGACTTCATGGAGCCTTCAATCCCAGAGAAAGAAAAGGAAAGCTCTAAAAAATCAAACCATCTGTCCGGCCAATCTCTCTCGTCTCTTTCTCTCTCTCTCACACACACACAGATCTCTCACACCGATCTCTCTTATCACTTGCGTCTCCGGCGACTTTCGGGAGTGACAGTCACACAACTTTCGGTAGTGACAGTCGTTGCTAGGAAGTCCGGTGATCCGGTACGGTTCTTGTCAACAAATTAATTTGATTTCTAGGAATGTAAAAAAAAAATTACAAATGTTAAGGTTTTTTTTTTAAATCTAAAATCAGATTTGGTTTTTCAAATTTTTTTTGGGGTTTTGGTTTTTAAGAGAGGGGATAAGGAAGGGTGAAAACGTCAAAAACCCTCCCCTCTACTCTCGGATAACTTTTGGGGAGGGTGAGGGGCCCAAAAGTTATCAGGGAGAGGAACCTCCATGGGTAGAAGCAAAGAGGGGGTGAAAGAATATCAGGGAAGCAAAATGAAGTTGCCAAACAGGGGATAAAGGTGGGCCCTCCTCTTAAGAGGGGGTGAAAATTTATGAGGGAATATCCCCCATCCAAACGGGGCCCTATGGAAAGAGCATGAGGCAAGGACCCAATCCTTCTCAACGGAACGTTTCAATTGTAGGGGCCAGATTAATTCATTTCAGTTTGAGTCTTAACTTAATATTATTTTTATATTCTTAATAACAATATGCAGCATCAATAGAAGTGGAATATTCCCTTTAATCTTTGTAATTCGTTTCTAAAGATTAATAAAATTTCTTTTTTGCCGTTAAAAAAAAATAGAAATGGTCTACCATCAAAAAGCGCCACTTCCCAATCTAAATTCCGACTTCGCCACTGGTCATCAGCACCATTGATAGCTTGTTAAGATCAGAGACCTGTGACTATACGCAGAATAATTGTATTAGATATGGCACTCTCGTCTTAGAAATAAAGTTATTACAAAAATCCACGTCACCCACCAATATTCATTTTCCTTATATGTTTGTTTTCTCACTTGACAGGAAAAAAAAAAAAGCGTTCAAACTTCCATTACATATAAAACATTTAGCCTACTCGATGAGATGTAAACTTCCATTATATATATTCCTTATATGTTTCAAACTTTTAGTTTTTTTTTTTTTTTTAAATTCGTTATCGATGAGATGTAAAAGTTGAGTTTGTGAAGCCAAACTAACTACTTCAGTATGGCGTCGCTAACTAAACTGGGGTATTACGATAATTGGTGATGTAACCCCTAAGTTATAAATACGCTATATATGTAGGCGATGTAACTTTGTATTACATTCTTTCTTCATTCGATATATCATATATTCTAGAAACGGGTATGAATCGTGGATCGGTGGATATACTCAATTACGCCTTTGGAGAACAACGTAAAAAACTCTAGTGTTTTTTCTACTTATTTAAGTTCTTCACTCGATTGTTCTTCCCGCATCGTGTATTGTGATTCCGCCGAGTCCTCAACAATAAATATCTTCCAACATAATACGGAGTAGAATTTAATTCTAAACAAATTCTTTAATATAGTAATTAAATTATATGGTTATACGAAAAGAGTTTTCCCAAGAATTTCTTATGTTACTTTTTTTTTTTTTTTTTCTGTGTACAAGCTTCTCTGCCTTTCTCTATCTAGGAAAGCGAGATGCATTAAAATCGTTCACGCCCTTGATTTTTTGTATTTTTTTTTTTTTTATTTTTTATATTTTGAAGAAAACCTGTTGATTCTCTTTGGCAGCTTTCATTGTTTCGAGTCCAACAAAAGCTTTGCATCCAAATAATCACCAAAAGAAAATCAAATGAGGCATCTTTCATTCTTTCCGTATCTCACTTTTTTCCACTGGGGAAGGTGCGTGCATGTGAATTGTGAAGTACCACACTTATTTTGGACATGGCTTGTCAAAGAGACTGGAACCGTGTAGTTAGCCTATTTGATTAACATGATTTACAGTACAATCGTTTTTTCCACGAAAATGAACAATTCCAATCATGAAAATGAACCCGCCATGGGCCGACCAACTGCATGGTCCAATCCTTATTATGGGACTGCCGTCAAGGCAGGCCCCGTACAAATACTTGTGTACATATACTCACATGCATGGTAGATAGCTCCACACACGTTGCACAGTTTGTGGGGACCCACATATCATGTGTGTAAATGTATCGATTTTGTTGTGGGGGCAATGCTTTCAAAATTATTTAATTAGTACTCTAATCCACCTCTTATTACAAAAGTGTATTGGCTCCACCATTAAATGAATGAATCAGTACACAATTGTAAGACAATAGAGCAATGTTCCTAGAACAGTAAATAATCTCTAGCCGATCAAAAAAAAAAAAAACCAGTATATATTGTGATTCCCTATCAGAAATAATTTTCGCACTCCCCAAATTGATTATCGCACCTCCCAAAATTAACAGTTTGGGGAGTGTAAAAATCACTCTAAATTGATTTTCTCACCCCCTGGGGGGTGCGGTTAACAATTTGAGAGTGCGAAAATCATTTTCCTTCCCTATTTATAAATCATCTATTTGAAAAATTAATTCGACGGGATATTAATTGGTATGTAATTGCATAATTGAATCCTATTGTCCACAGTATATAGTTTTGCAAGTTTTATTCAAATTGGGAAATGGGTTAAGACCCAAAATTTGGATGTTGCTTCATTGGAACGATTAGTCCTCATCTACTATTTCTTTGTCGATGATGATCACCCAAAATTGACTGGTCATTTGGTAAACCTAATTTCTGAATGTGGGCAGAAGTCGCATGTTTTCATCCTTGATGACGCACGTACTTATGTTTTTATTTCGTTCACTTTTTAGGGTTATGTTTTTATTCTCAAATTTAAGTAAGCCCAACTTTGCCTTTATAAAATGTATATTTTCAGATTTTTTGGATACCATTCATATAGGAACAGATTTTTGGGATTAAATCCTAAACTTGGAGGTCCTGACTTGTTATTTCAGGATATAGACGGTAAACATATTCCCCATTTTACCGTTGCCATATCAGTAAAAAAATCAATTGAAAACCCCATCCACTGAGATCTTGTGAACTCGATGGACAGGCTTTCCCTCTAGGATCTACGAGGGCAAGAGATGGACGGGGTCGGCAGTAGAAAGATAAAGAAAAAAGAGGGAAAAAGGGGATTTGAAAAGAAAAGAAGAAAAAAACGTACACTGGAATTTACCATGCATGTTTACTGGTAGAGAAATATTTTTACTATGATTCGAAGGTGATGGATTGAATTAATTATATTTAGTTATTTGCCATGGTTTTTACCATGAAATAAGGTAAAATTGACCATGAAATCTGGTTGGATATATGGTTTGCAAACGTACCATGAAATCACACCTCTGTTCTCAAATGCTTAGGTTAACAAATTATGGTAAAATTCACTTTATAGTAATAGAATACTTATATTGTATGGTAAATTTTTAATTTCAGTGGTGTAATTGCATGAGTGCTTTTACCATGACTTATGGATACAAAAAGATCGTGTACCATAACAAATTTGCCATGATTCCTCCTATGCACATGTGTTTTTTTAACAATATGAATAATTATAATCCATTGGTGCGAGTTGCTTTAGTGGGGGAGATTGAACATTTATGACTCCTCGGCCGTCCGTTCATGTTTTGGACGGCTTGGATACATTCGGCAATTTTAATTTAATTTTGATTTTCTTTTATCGGTAAAAAATCAAAACACATCGGGACCGTCCAAAACACAATCGAGTGGCCAAGGGGTGCACAACACATTGCATAGCACCCAAGTGCACATCACCCACCCGTTACAGAGTATTAATGACATTGCTTTAATTAATTGTTCAATTTAAATTTATGGACTAGATTGCGATGTCATCTGTTTTGTTTTTTGTTTTTTTTAAAGTGGGGTTTGACATTAACAAGGTAGAACTAGGAATCAAACCAGAATCTGACACATCTGATTGGAGTCGTTCAAGATGGTCTTAGTTACTGAATTTATATAGAATCGCACAACTCCGAACCTCGTGCACCACTAAACTCGTGCACCAATATTTGGTATTTGTACTCTCCATTTGCATTATTTCATGATGAAGTTGCCTAACTAAACTCAAAATGTTGATTATAATTAATGTCGCTTTCACTCGGAAAAACGCGAAGATTTATTACAAAATCAGATTAATCAACAAAAGTAAAACAAAACCCAAAACAATTAATGTACGTATATTTAATTATGACACTTTAAAAAGTGGAGAGTAAGCAAATTGAATGGTTTGGAAGCCAAGGCGTTTACAAATTTAATTATGACACTTTAAAAGTTGTTGAAAAATTAATATTCAAGTAATTTCTTTAAATAGGATTATCAATGAAGAAACAACTAACCTAGCATTTTTGGTACGAACAACTAGTGTATATTGGAGAGACCTAACTCAACAAACAACCACCCAGCAAAGTTTACGAATAGCGGCGGAGCCAGAAAATCGATGAAGGAGGAGGAACTTTTCAATCATAATCGTGAAAAAGTTTCCACGGGTAAAGCACAACAAATAGTATCGAACTTAAACATTTTTCACTATGCGTAAAAAAAATTAGTGCACTTTAAGATAAAAATTTCCAAACACGAATACGAAAAGTACAATATTCGGTAATTTTTAAAGATTATTAGAAAACTTTTGAGGCTTATAAGAGTGGATGTGATAGTAATTTCAAACCAATAAAGCAAAAGTATAACCTTGAAAGAGAAATACCAAAATACAGAAATTTATTGGGCATCAAAAAATTGTCTAAAAAAAGGGGCACTCCAATAATTTTTGGTATTAGGTCGGGTAGGAGTCTTTTATAAGCTGAAACAATTGGTCCAATTAGATTTTAGGACTCTTAAAAACTGTTATTGTTGAAATCCAACGATACAACAAAGCAAAAGTCCATTTGGTGGCCCAATAAAATCGGAGGATAAATACACTTATTTTTTTTAATAGAAAATTATGTAGCGAATAAGTTCACACGGATCATTTTAAAGATATGTTCTTGTTCATTTTATATTTGGGCTAAGTGCTCAAAAGAGTACCAACCTAAAATTTTGACATGTATTAATTATAAGAATTTTTTTTGGCTCGGCATGTGACAATTGGAAGGTACATGTAGCGCGGCTAGTGTCCACACGCCAACATTAACAGGTAATTGACCCACCACCGCTACCAAAGCCACTCCTTGCCGCCTCCATTCGATGAAAAGCTGGTGGAGCAGGAACCGGATGACATCTCCCGTGTCGAACCGTTTCTCCTTGACGAACAAGCTCAATCATTTGTTGTTTAATATGGACTAAAATAATTATATAAACAACTAATTCCGTTTTTGTTATTTAGTTTTAAAGAAATATAGGGCACAACTTCATGATTAGGCTTAGAGCACCCAAATACCTTGGGCCGGCCCTGCTTACCGGCTCCGCCAGTGGTTATGAATTCATAGCTCCATATGTCTTACTTTCAGAAAGAAAGAAACTGTACATGCCTGCGTTCTTGCACATGTATGTGGGGTAGTTATATGTCTTTTCTCTGTAGTAAAAGAGACGTATCTGAACTGATTCATCTTCGAGCTAGGCGTTTTTTTTTATTTTTATAATTAGTGAATGCTTTTCATTCATGAAAAGACAAAAGGCACTTATAAGCATTACATTCAAAATACAAGTAATTATTCCATGGTCTTGGGGCACTGATACATTCTTGTAGAACTTAGTGGCTAATATAATGCGTGATGGATGATGGTGTTAGGGCACCACGTGACGGATAACAAGAAATTAACTAGGAAACAACTCAACAGACGAGAGAGAAACAAATAAATAACCATAATAGAGAAAATTGTGTCTTTCACCTTACTTGAGTTTTCAAAGAAGTTGGGTAATTTGCATTAATAAGTTTTGGACAAAGCATTGGCAATTGATGGCATCAATCCACACCTCCAACAGTTCTGGTCCATAATTATAGAGTACCCATTATTCTTCTCATTCATATGAAAGAGACTCTCTTTTCCAAAGAAAGAAATTATCATTTCAATTTGGGAATTAAGTCTACCCATCTGCCACTTTGCTGGCCGCTTTTTGTTACGCAACATTGGCCACGATCTTTCCAACCTCTCTTTTTGCAGGATAACGAAGGTCAAGCTTAAGGATATCCATCAGACTCACTATCCAGCTACGCGGGCGTTGAAATTTTGTATGCAGTCCACAGTTGCACAAGACACACGGTTTTTGCAAGGAGCTAGAGTTGAATTTCCAATTTTCTTGTAGCTTCTTTGTTTATGTTTGCTGTGTGTCTTGTATACTATTGATACCTGTTTCCCATTATCTATGAATTTCTAGCATTTCACTCAAAAAATTAAATAAATGGGAAAGTCTACAATACACATCTATTAAAGGTATGTACGTATGCACCTAATGTGTGGTCCAAATTGTGTCACCTCATAAAAACTCATAACATTTTGGTACGTCTCGTTACTTTTTTATAAATAAATAAAAAAAACTCATAATTTTCCAGCAATATAATTCATAACATTTTCACTAAAAATCAAAACATATTGGTGCGTGTATTGTAGCATTTCCCTTTCAATTTTTGTCTTTCCTAGGGGCAAAAAAAGAAAAAGGGTCTCAACAACATCACAGAAAATTATGTTTATTCCCAGCCTAAGCTTTTTTCTTGAGGTCAGCTCCCATATGATATGGGCTATTTCATTATTATTATTATTATTATTATAGATTATTTGGATTCTATTTACTGGGATTGGAAGAAATCATCATTACCCCATATTCATATTATTTTGTTGCAAAACATTAATAATTTAAAATAATTTGCCTCCGTACGTGTGCTTTTCTATAAATCTAATCAACTTTGATTTGGATCAAGAAATTAAGGTTCCACTTTCACATGGAAACCATGTGAAAGGGGAAGTCCTGCAGAGTGATCATGACCCGTTCATGTACATAATTTTGTCCTCTCTCTCTCTCTCTCTCTTCTTTTTTTTTTTTTTTTAATCACAACCCACACGTAATTAAATTTGACATTGTCCCCCAAAAAAGGAAGAAAAATTAATTGGTAGTACATTATTTGTGACGTTGTGGAGTACTTGTGTGAAATTAAATTCATGATTTCGTAGTGAAATCTCAACCTAGACAAATTTTTAACTCGAACTTGACATCCATCCAAACCCAGAGGGCATCAAGAAAGCTTTTAATCTAGGATTCGTCTTCCACCCGCGTACTATTAATTTGTATGTGTCAGTGCCATACGGGACAAAGTTATAGTTGGACCCCTTACTAGTGGACGATGGAATTAGATTAGTTGGTCCATTGAATCGTTATCAAGGAAGGAAAAAAATGTTGGCATATTTGGCTCTGATGAGTTATTTTCTATGACAAAATGACCCGATCCCTTCGCATCGATAGCCTTGCTTGTTTCGCTTTCACAAAACACAAAAGAATATAATGTGCCTACGTCCACCGCAGAAAGAAAACAGAAAAATGTCACCGTTCTAGAGCACTCCCTGGTCTAGATTTCTATATGCATTCTTTGATATGCATATAGAAATCTTTGTTACAGTAATTCTGAAACTATATTGAAATACAAAAATCTCATGAAAAATATATTGCAGTCCATAAGAGTAGAAGTTGGCTACCAAGAATCATGATTAAGATGAGGAGGGTGCATGAGAGCAACTGGCCATTATTTAACAAGTTTTGATGACAATAGAAAAGTTCTATGGGAAAAGTGATGTTGAGAGGAGAGGTTAGAGCCATGGAAATTGGGTATTATTGACAGCCTTATTTCAAGGGCCTAGAAAGATAGATATCCCACCAAGAAAGGTGGTTGTGTTTGAAATATACAAATTATATAATAGTTCGTACACAAAATTATAGGAGAATAAAGCATGCACTACTCCAATTAGAAACAACGCATGTAGCCTAACGGTTGTCTCCTGATTCTTCCACAAGTGAGATCAGGATTCGAATCTCGGTAGAGGCATTCGGGGTTTAGGGCTATGGATTATTTCTAGACTCCCTCGGAACTAACTAACTCACTCCCCTGCTAACCCCGCTAATGTATATCGAATGGCAAAAAAAAAATTAGAAACACCATAAAGCTAAAATGGGTTGAAGGAACTTTCAAGGAAATTCATAATAAAGATGGAATTTCTTTGTCATAATGGTGTAATCTGTGACTTTAGAAACTAGATGGGATTCTCTCCGTGAAGGCACCACCAAAGCAAAATCTGAACTAATTTGACTTTGATTCAAAGTTAAATAATGTACAACTGACCTTGTTTGGTTGTCAGTGTTGGCAGTTTTCGCTCCACATGGAAGGAACACTTTGATCAATTTAAGAGACAGTGTGGTTTCAGTGGTCTTTGGTTCCAAATATTTGACTCTTTGGGAGGGGAGACTGACTTGTACCTAGAAAAATTACTGTCATATTCAATTTCCACCAAGAATGAAGCCATCAGGGAAAATAAGGACATGATATTTTTGGAAAACAAATTCGCAAGGGGGGACTTTTTGGGGAAGAAAAGATTTATTGAAATCAAGAAGGATTGAATAATGAGATACTCTTGTGTAGTGCATATCCATATGTATCAAGTGGTGGTCCTACAGGTGAGGAAAAAAATGAAGTGGTTTTCCTACAAATTTTGACACAGATTGGGATTCAAGCTTATGAAAAGGTATTGAAGGTTGATATTGTTAATGCGACGTATAACCCGTTGATATTTGCTAGAATTAACATCTACTTCTAGCAATAAATAAATCTAAACGCGTGTATGTGTAAATATAAGTGCATATATGTGTGTGTGCGCGTGTGCGCAAGCAGGCATGTATCACCTGGGCCGCTTTCATGGCCCAACTTGGCTGCCAGGGCAGGATTATATAGTTTTGAAGCCGTATAGTCCCCCATTCGATGGCAAAATTAGAGAAGCCAATTAGAAACCCTTTTGCAAACCTAAAAATTTCCCAGCTGCAAAACTAAACAAGCCATAGTAGTTGCTGAAATATCATTGGGGAAAATGTACAGGATGGAATTAACAACATGACCGAAGAGAATGTCGTTGCTTTAAACTCCGTGACCTAATTCGATGCACAAAGAACCTCAAGGAATTTATCTTCCACCAAATTAATATTCTGACTTTCCAAACATGCAGCCCGAAACATGTTAATTAGCTCCAGAAAATTACCTGTTTCAAGCATGGATGTTCACTACATCTCACAAGTTCAACTACAAATGTGGCTGTAACACCATTGATTCGACCTATAACCTGAACTGGCACTAATATTCCCTTATACGGAAATGTACTCAATTTAAAGATTTTCTATCCCCTCAAGCGAAGTAAAATGGACATCAATGGAATCTAGAGCATCTTGATCAATAGTAGTAGCGCAAAACCACTTCGGTGGAAAATAATAAGATCTCAGTCCCAGTGGAAAGTCGGTTTTGGCAGTCTCCTTAAATACTTCACCGCCTTCAGCTTCCATTTGACTCGACCTTCTATGCTGATTACAGAGCTGGGATTTCATCTCCAAACAAGATTTTAGATCTTCCTCGCTCCGAGCTTTATTCAACTTATCCAAAAGATCACTTAAAGCCGAATATTTCCCATTTTCTTGCTTTCCAACAAGTTCATCTAGCTTATTGGGGTCATTACCAACATCAACCAAATCAATTTTCCGAAGCTTCCTTAGTCCCTGATTGACGATGTCTTCCAATCTCTTTCTAAGTTTCTCAGTCCTAACTGGATTTGATCTTAGCTTTAATTTCAGCCCAGAAATGACCATTTCAGTGTCGTCTCCTGCAGAATTAGGGTTAGGGTTTGAGACAGGGGACCCATCTTTCGTAGGCCCTTCCGGTTTAGGATTAACAGCAAGGACCTCCTCAAGTAAAGTAACGTTCTGCATGTACCGGTCAAAAGCTTCATTTTCCACTACAACATTTCCTTCTTTGTATTCTTTCAACTTTTGAAACCTCCATTCGTTTATGACTGCAGCATCCTGAAAATGTTTCCAAGATTAGACTAACCTTCAAAAAACCATGATGTTATATCAAAAATGAGAATTAATGAGGTACGTGCATGCACCTTTCTAGTGAGAGGCTTCCTTGAACGAAGTGGGCTTTGCAAATTATTGAACTGGGCGAAATTGTTGGACAGTTGCCGAAGTGAAGAAAATCTATGAGAATTCCTGAAAGAAAGACAAACAGATGCATCTAATTAAGGAAAGGGAGAAGAAAACTGTTTTGACGAGGACAAACATTGAAATTTGCTTTTGAACACCAAACGAACTTTGACCTTAAGACTAACCAAGCTAAACAATGTAGATGTCCAAGGGCAATAGAAAAAGGAAATAACATGAGCAAATAAACAATAACATGATTGGGTATTTTTGTTTTGGGTAATCCAAAATTTTATTAGAAAGAACAGATTAATACAGAGACTAAGGGGGGCATACCTACCCGAGGGGGCAAAAAAAAAACAATTAACTGATACAGACTCAGAACCAAACAAGTACTTGTGAAACGCTGTAAGACCATTTGACACAATTTGGAAGGACCAGCAGTCAGACAACATCCTTCTCATGCAAGAATTGGAGAGGAACTACCACAGAAATGATTCCCCTTAACTGATACAGACTCAGAACGAAACAAGTACTTGTGAAACTCCGTAAGAGCATTTGGGAAGGACCAGCAGTCAGACAACATCCTTCTCATGCAAGAATTGGAGAGGAACTACCACAGAAATGATTCCCCTGCTCTATGTGCTATCAAGATAGACATTATGAAAGCTTATGACTCAGTAGACTGGGACTTTCTTTTTGAGATTATGGCGGCCTCGGAATTTCTCTCAAATTTTATTTTCTGGGTCAGAAGATGTGTCACTTCTGTAATGTCTTCTGTTGTTCTCAACGGCAGTTGGAGGGTTTTTTCAAGGGGAAAAATGTCTACGGTAGGGAGATACTATCTCATCCTCCATGACTCTTATTCATGGAGGGCTCCACTCTATTCTTAAAAGTAAGATTGCAGATGGTCAGTTTTCTTTTCATCCTAGATGCAGAGATTTGGCTATTTCTCATTTGGCTTTTGCTGATGATTTATTCGTCATGGCTGGGGCTGATTGCCATTATGTGACTGATCAAAGCTGCTTTGGATGATTTCTATTATTTTTCTGGTCTAAAGCCAAATCTGCAGAAGAGTATGATTTTCTTTGCTGGGGCATCTCAAGGTGTTAAGGAAGACATTCTCAGTATATCGCCAAATCCAGAGGGTCACCTTCCAGTTAAATATTTAGTTAGGTGTTCCCTTGATCTCTACTAGATTGAAGTATGAAGACTGCATAGAGCCTAGGGAGAAAACTAAACAGAGAATTCTAAGTTGGTTAAATAGGCATCTGTCTTTTGGTGGGGGGGCCTTGCTGATCCAGGCTGTCTTACTAAGCATGAAACACTATTGGTGTTTGTCGTTTATTGTGCCCCAGAAGATCTTGAAGGAAGTAGAGTCTATGTTAAGAGATTTCTTGTGGACAGGTGTTGAGTTGAGGAGATCATGTGCTAAAATGAGTTGGGATCAAGTCTGTGCTGCTAAAGGAGAAGGGGGTTTAGGCTTTGTTAGAGCTTGTCCCACATTGGTTAATTATAACTTTCAAAACTAGTATATGAGCCTGGGCGCCTCTCCACTTGTTGCCAAGTGGTTTTGAGTTGGATGCTTTAACATAGTATTAGAGCTAGGCTTTCGGAGGCTTTTGGACAAGACTCTCTTGATTGATTGCCCTGTTGTTTGTGCCTTAAGCGCACCTTATTTCATTGTTTGTTGGGATCCCTATGTTATGGATCTGTTATTCACCTCTCCACGTGCAGGTGAGGGGTCGCACATGCAGAGAGTGTTAGAGCTGATCATCTCATCCACAACCAGAGGAGACCGAGAACCAGGGTTACCTGAGTCCCTCAGAGCATTCGAGGATGAAACCCTAGGATTGCAGTTTTCAACAAAAACAGAAGAGGAAAAAAAAAAAAAACAGGACTAGAGTTTTCAAAAGGAAGGAAAATTGCAAGATGGTAGGAGATGGGTAATGGCAGATCGAAGCTGACGAAGATGGATCAAGGTCGAGAGATGGCACAAAAGTGGAAGGAGAGGACAAGGTAGGGCGTGAGGCCATTTCGCAACCTACTACCAAAGGGAGTGTTAATTCTAAAAGATCACAGCTACAGTAAAAAATTCATGTTACTGCTCCTAAACTGCTTCTTCAAACAATGGACTCGCACAAGATACGATGCTCATCGCTTGAAAGCAAACAATAAATATGTGATACAGAAAGACAACATTCTTTTCATAGAATGCCAAATATCTCAAGATTAAATGCACAACGTCAAAGTAATGCGACCGATCTAGGTCGATTTTCATGGCGAATTCTAGGGTGGCTGGTTATGAGTCTCATTTTCCTTCTTTGGACTGTTCTCTTTCAATTTCTGTTTCTTCTCGGGGTGAGATATGGTTTCACCAGATTCAGGGGGTCGTCGAGTTGATTTGGGGAAGGCAAATTTCTCTACCTCTGATAATCTCTATCTCATTATGAGTCTCATTTGCTGATGACTTATTCATCCTTAGTGGAGTGGACAAAGACTCTTTTTGCCTTATTAACAAAGTGTTGGCTTCAGCCTGATATCAATAAGAGTGCTGTATTTTATGATGGTGTGGATGAGCCTCATAAGAGTCAACTGCAGGTTATTCTCCCTTTCCCAGAGGGTAGTTTTCCTATCAAATACTTAGGGGTCCCTCTTATATTCTACTAAATTGAGGTCTGAAGATAGTGCTGTTTTAAAAGAAAAAATCCTTCACAGAATAAATGGGTGGTCTTAAAGAGTTCTTTCGTATGGTGGTAGGGCCCTCCTAATTCAGTCAGTTCGTTTTAGTGTACACGTCTTGGAGTTCTATATTCATCCTCCCTAACAAGATGGTTAAGGAGATTGAAAGTACTCTCATCGCTTTTCTATGGTCTGGTTCTGAGCTTAAACATTCAGGGGCAAAAGTTAAATGGGCTCAGATTTTCTGTCCAAAAGAGAAGGGTGGCTTGGGGTTTAGAAGAATTAAGGAGTGGAATAGGGCAGCCATGCTTAGGCATCTATGGGCTCTGTGTAAGAAAGCTGACACTCCTTGGATAAAATGGGTAAATACATATATCATCAAAGAGCAGTGGGTAAATACATACTCCCTCCGTCCCAAAATGTTTGGCCAAAAACACTATTCACACCTCTCAAAAAATCATCTTTATTTTGTAATTTATACCACTTTTTACCATTTGAAAAATTTTGTTTAATAAAACTAACAATCAAGATCCATATTGCATATATAATTCATTATACCTTAAAAAATATAAATGATTTTTCGAGAGGTGTAAATAGTGGATCTGTGCCAAACATTTTGGGACGGAGGGAGTATATCATCAAAGAGCAGTGTATATATGATCCATGGTGATACCTCATGATGCCTAATGGACCATGAGGAAAATACTTTGGACTTCAACACTTAGGCCAACCTCTTATCAAGTATCAAGTTGGAAATGGATTGTGGACCTTATGGTTGGATAATTGGCACCCACTTGGACCTTTATATGCTAAATTTGGTGATAGGGTCGTGAATAATGTGGGAAGATCTCTAAGGACTAAGGTTGCCTCCATAATTGCACAAGGGATGTGGAGATGGCCCAGATTAAGGAACCCACTCATTCAAGCTATCATAGCTCAAACGCCTTCAAGTTTGAGACCAAATTCTGATGAGGATGATTCTATTATTTGGCTGCGTCACTCAAGTGGTAACTTCACTGCAAAGTCTGCTTGGGATGCCAATTCAACCTTGATACAAAATCATTTGGAGGAATAATGTGCCACGAAGGTCTTCTGTTCTTTGGTTGGCTGTTCTTCAAAGACTCGGTACAAAAGATAGGTTGAAGGCTTGGGATATACAGAATGATGAAGCTAGGTGGATCAATGTTGCCGCATTCTTACCCTGACTCTAATGCCACATCCCCCCTTACCTCTAGAAGGTCACTCCCCTTAGTCCTTAACCTTGCTGCCTATGTATTGCCAAGGAAACTCATCAATACATCTTTGAATGCACTTATTCTGCAGTTGTTTGGCAGTTTCTAGCTGTCAAGAACAAGGTGCAAGGTATGCCTCTTAAATAGCAAGGTGCACGAGTCCTAAGTGTACATTGGCTGCAGCTGTTTATGGGCTATGGCAAGAGAGGGAACAATCAAATTTTTAGAGCAGCAGCAAAGTGGCATGATCAGGTAGCTGCTGGGATTGCTACTGGTATAAGGGATTTTCTCAGTTCCCGGAGAAATGTGAAAAATTCCTTGAAGAATAAGGCCCTCTGCGAGACATGGGGTCTATCTGATAGGATTTTTGCAACATGTATAGTTTGGTTTGCTTTCTGTTTTTGTTGTTTTTTGAAGTGTTCAGTTGTTGTTAGTTGCTGTAAGGGCTTTGATCCATGTACATTGTTTCTTTGTTTTAAGCATAATGAAATGTTGCACTTACCAAAAAAAAAAACATTCTTTTCATTTGTAAATGGCACTTCCCCTCCAGTGATTCCCTAAACAACCACAGA
Organism: Gaultheria prostrata; assembly: GCA_036023075.1. Classification (NCBI taxonomy): domain Eukaryota; kingdom Viridiplantae; phylum Streptophyta; class Magnoliopsida; order Ericales; family Ericaceae; genus Gaultheria; species Gaultheria prostrata. The sequence continues at coordinate 20,347 of JAXBDA010001854.1, read as the reverse complement.
CGCTAACAAAAGACAGGCATGCAAAAGGAGTAACAAAAGCATAGTTTTCCACATAATAATGGTATCAGAAAAGAAGCGAATGGCAGAAAAGTATGCACGTGTTTAGAAGACAACATGTTCATGGACGTAAGCTACTAAGCATCACAAGTATAATGTCGCCAGCATATACAGATATACTTGCTCTAAATATCATCTGCAATCCCTAACAATCATTAACTTACCCAGAGGGAGATGCCTCGATTGACTGCTGATCAAACAAAGGAGAGCCGGAAGATTGTGTCTTGTCTGAAAAAGTAGCATTGGATTTCAACACTGCAATTCACAAGTTCAAGATAGAGTCGTGCTAGTAAAGTACAATATAAAGAAAAACAAAGCAACTGAAATCCATACAAAATCCTTAAATAAGAGGATAGCAACTCTAAGAAGCTTTCTTCGACAAATGAAATTGAGATGATACCCTTTGCGGCCTCTAATACCTTGCTTCTTCAGGTACTGAGAAGTTGCGTTTGACTAGGAGAAAATATTAATCTATAGTGGCAAATCTCTTGGTAATATAACCAGTAATCTCAAATCTTAAGTCGTAAAGGAATGGGCCCAACTTCGTATATCAAGCTCTCACCCTTACTATCTAACTTTTTTCTCAATACTATTTCTATTGAAAACACAATTTAGCACTAAGTACACAAAGGCATATAATAAATATTTTATGGTACAACAATCCCAAGATGTACAGCCAGAGTGTCTAGTAAGCACCGTTCTACACACAACTCGCTTGGGGGCTTCCCTTAAGTAGGAAGGAAGGAAACTTTAAAAGGCCAAAGCTAATATTTATCATGAACAAGCCACCTCGTAGTGTATTCACCACAAAGTACTCCCAAGGGTCCCATTTGGTTAGGGTACCATATGAGTTTTGTTGAGACACTTCTGGTGAAATCATTCTTAAAGGAAGTAGTTTGAGTATTATGGTGCTTTGTCAAGGACTCGAGATAAATTAACAAGAATTGGAACATAGATTCTGAACACAGTTATAATGTACACACTTCCATGCAAAGCACTAGCATACGATAGTTCAATACAGTGTACCCATCCATTCTTCACCCTAGGAATCCAACGTTTCCGTACCGTGTATGTGACATGGATTTTGAGCTTTTGCACAGCAACTCTTGCATGACTGATATGGGCACCTGCATAGTTAAATCAGAGCTCATCATTTAGCATTCACGGGGTGAAGAAGCCATTTCAGGTGCACCTCACGTGAAGTTTTCAAATACCCGCATAAAAGGAAACAAGAAATGATGTTGTGATGGAGAATGCATACATAGCAACTATATCATTGTCCAAAGCCAAAAACCTAGTGTCTCAATAAATTGGGCTCAGGCCTCGGTATAAATTCTTTTTCGCCATTTTGCACTATTGAGGACTAAGTGTTTGGTTAAATTCAATACATGCATACCCTTTACATCACGCCAACTATTATCTCAATGCTCCATTACACATTGTAATGTCGTACTCAATAACCAGCCAATGTCTTCTTCTGCCAAAACGAAAGTCATCTCAACAGCCCTAACCTTGAGTGTAGTGGGCCGAAATAAAATGCCCAAAGGGGCTAGCGGTGTCTCGAGGTGGTAGCCCGGTGGGCCGGAGGGCCCAAACTCAATCTACAATCGGGAACGGGCTTAAATGCTGCCCGAGCCCAACTAAACCGTCTCGGAACCGACTCGGGCTAAACCAACGTGTCGGCCGGAACGAGCTTGCCTCGGCCGAGCCACCGTAGATCAACCGGGTCGGTCGAACCGGAAGAATCAGGAAGGATCAGGAAGGTGTGACGTCTTCTGACGTCACCCGAGGCGGTTAAAGCCACGTGGCAGCCTCGCTCCAGGATCACGTGGTGCAACAACTTGCGGATTTACGTCGTGATGATTGTGCTCAAACGGTTATGACACGCGTCAAGCCGTGATTCGAGAGATCCCCATGCAACGGAACGAACGTGACTGCGTGACGTTTAGGGACGTCACCCGTAACGAATGACCAAGGTGCCCCCGTACTTGGAGCACCTATATATAAGGGAGAAGGAGAAGGTAAGAGAGACACGCACAACCCTACTAAGCTTTACTTCTCTCTGGTTTCACCTCTCCCATCCTCTCACTAGACCATCGGAGTGCCTTCCCTGGCCAACTTCCGGCCAGGTTGGGTGCTAACGTCGGGTTCGTCTTGTGCAGGTGATTCAAGAGACGCAAGATCCATCCCTCAACGGTGAAAGAGAGTCCTAAGGAGGTCCGCCGGAATTCAGGACACCACATTGAGCATTTTAACAGCGCAGGGGATTCGTCTTGTAACTGTAAAGTTCTAGGACTAGAAACCAATTTTAGAAGTATAGTGCACAAACCACCCAGGGTTCCAAGGCCATCCCAAGAATCAAGTCATTTAGCTTGAACTGGCTCAAGTGTGTAGTAGTGCCATGGATCAAGTCTTTCGTTGTATGCAAAACTTTACTGGTTGACTCCAAAGTAGTGCCTAGTTGCCAGAAGAACCATGCTCCCACAATATGGTGAACCCTTCTCTAGTTAGCAAGTTGGCAAGAGCGAGAAGAGTCTATTGACTTTAACCATGAGAAGAACATTCTAAAAAACATGATCAATCTAATGGGTGGGACGTGTCTATGGCAACACTCAGATACCAAACTGATGTAGGACGCAGCAAAGGAAACTCGTAGCTATGTTGCCCAAAGTTGAAGTTGTGGTGGCCTAGCCTTAGTAAAAAGGAAAAACTAAAACATCAATGGGTTTAGGCCTTCGAAAGGTGACATGGATTAAGAGTTGGAATTGGGTTGGTTTTCAAAAAGACTAGTCACAGGAAATTCTAGAAAGCAACTACTAAAGAATTAATACAGGGGGCTGCCTCTACTCAAGGCTTAGAACCAGGAAAAATCATTCTACCACCGTCGAAAAAAGATTGTCCGGTCCACAATGAGAACTTGAAAATAATGTATTTTGTTCAAAAAAATAAATACAAACTTTTTGCCACAAGTTACTAAATATCAATGAGTTCATTTATTTTTTTATTTAAAAGTTTGAATTTTTCATGGGAAAAATGCATTTTTTCGAGCTTCTTATTTTGCGGACGAGACAATCTTTTTGGGACAGAGGAAGTAAGTGCCAAGTCTAAACTGGCAAAATTGGCCCGACCAAGTGGCTCTCCATCTCAGTGAACATGTAGCCCTTGATAGAGCTTAATGGAAAAAAATAGGATTCATGTAGCCGACTCCAATTAATTGGGACTTGAGGCTCGGTTTGGTTTGGTTTGGTTTGGTTTAAGTGGCTCTCAATCCTCCAAGTCCAAACTGGCTATCATTTGACTGTCCTAAGTAGCATCTCCACACCACCATGAACCCATAGCCAAGAAGAAAGGCAACCGGAACTCCATTCAGGATCATCAGAGGACTCACAGCTTGGACGTTAGACCTGAGGGTTCATCAAGTTGTCTCCACCCCCTCTTTCCATAGGACGTGATGTTAATCAGCTATAGTGAGAAGTTTTGACTCTAAAGTCTAAAGGTTGTATCAGTTATAGTAGTCTAAATAATAAGATTAGCTTCAACTCAAATCCATAACTGTGAAGTAATAGAAACGTGCCAAAACCAAGAAGCATAACTTGTTGCTAAAAGAGAAAGTTTCCCAAAACGAAAAATCCTAAAATCTAGTCCTACATCAAGGAGAGACTTCTTCCCAGCTTTGCACACAAAAACAATTAAGCTTGAAATTTAGATCAAACAAGTCAGTCAGCATAATCAAACCCACTTCACTCGAATCGACACTGATTCTAACATATGGCAACATAAATTCGCACTGCGACACTTCATAAACATACAACACCCAACTGACCCTAGGGCTTGAATCCCAAATTAAGTACAAATCAAGCACAAACCCTTAAAAAAGATGAATTTTCCCCCAATAATTAAGAAAAACGAAATTGTAAGTACCTCGATCGGGCGACGTTACCGCACTTGATACATTTAGGTTTGTTGAGGCCGCGAAGGTTCTTTGACGCGTTGGTGCTGGATAGACCGCCGGTGGAAATGCTGGCGGGTGTGGAGGCAGAGGCAGGGGAGAGAGAGGGAGTGTCGGCGGTGCTGTTGTTGCTTATGGCCGGTGATGAGGTAGCCATGTTCTCTGATACGCTCCGTTTGGAAACTCACCAAAAAAATTCAAAGGCAAGCCATTGAATGAAAAACTGAAAGAAAAAAGATAACAGTCGATTACCTTTCCTTCTCGTTAGGATCTGTTTGGAACTTGTAGAAAAAAGATGTGGAAAGGAAGGGAAAATTTTAAATCTTTCCTTGTTTGGTTCTTAAAAAAGAGGGGAAATTTCACCGTCGGAGAGGCGTTCTTAAAATTTCCCCGGTTAGAAAGTTAATTTTCCCATCCTTTCCATGCAACGGGGCGATAGGGTTCCTTCTCACATGAAAATTTTAAACCAGGCATATCAGAAGCGATTAATTATTAACTAATCTTGTTGTGGCCAAACATTCAAAATTCCTTAACACACATATATACCCATATATACGCGAGCGCGCGCGCCCGAGAGAGAGAGAGACCTTGGGGTGTAGTGGTGGGGTTCGCTCTCTTTCTGGTGAATCAGCCACCACCGGAGAGGACATTCGAATGGGACTCGGACATAACGCTGAGTTGGGGATGATTTATTGGATAAATAACAGTATTGGTCCCTATAGTTTGATGAATACTTAATTTTAGCCTTACCGTTTTGAATTTCGTTCATAATGTAAAACAATTTGAGATTTTACACATCTGTAACATACACTTTCAGCCTTGTTTCTAATGTGACATACTCTGTTCGACTACTAAGTTACTAGCGGATAACGAATGTATAGTAAGGAACGTGTTTTTTTTATCATAGAAAATCTAAGAAATTTCTAAACTATTGGAGTGTATTTTACGAGGAAATGAGAGTAGGGGTTGAGATTTGAACACTCTCTAAATGAAGAGTTTATTACCTGTTCTATTGTTGGGTTAGGAGTTATTTTCTCAGAGGCACTCTCCAGAGCACAGAATTTTAGGAGTTATTTTCTAAAAGGCACTCTCCAAAGCACGGAATTTTACACCTCACCCACTTATTATGAACTAGAGGTCAGGGCACACGCGATGCGTGTGCAAGTCAACTTTGATTAAAAAGAATAGGCACAAAAGTTGTTAGCTTATTTTTTTATCCAGTGTGCAGTGAAAATTAAAAAGAATATGACTCATTTTCTTGGGTTTGAATGCATTTCTTACTCTCTGCAAATTTGTAGAATAATTTTTTATTCGTTTTCTTGTTGTTATACGCTCATTATATTAGTTGAAAACTAAAACAAAAAGTTTATATTTATTTTTTTTGGTTGATTGCACTTTTTTTTTGGTGTTCGCGTGCATCGAAAGGGCATAATGGTATTTACCAAACCAACTGTATGTTTGTTTTCCCCCCTAAATATGTATGATTGGAAATATGAAAGCATGAATATGCGTGTAAGGAAATTAAAAAGTTGATAGAAACATACCTTACTTTGCAGACAAATTTCCAGTGAAACACAGCGTAAGAGAGAAACTACATATAGGCATTAGGGAAAATCTATTAGAAATTGCAAAAGGATAGTCTCAATTAAACCAAGAAAAGGTTGTACAGGAAATGTTAAACCAATGTGCACAAAAATGTACAGCTTATCTTTTGATCATGTGGCATTATCTTTTTTTTGTTTTGAGAAATAAACAGCAGTACAACCACTGAATGAAAACATCAAAGTGGTTTACAATGCGAATTCTCTCAATAATCTGTAGAACCAACGTATAAAAATGACTTGATGCTAAAACAACGAATGATGCTGTCTCCCTTCTCTTTCATGCCATTTTACATCTCCAACAGTCCCTAGTGGTTACAGGAAACTACCAAATTGTCCGCAAATTACCAAAAATTATTGGCTCACGTCATGCTTGTGCATATATGTGATGTATAGCAAACCAACAAATTACAGAAAATTTAAACTTCGGGATTCCGCAATTCGTCGTGAATTTAGATAGTACTAAGAATTCTTGGCTCACGTCATGCTTGTGCATATATGTGAAGTGCAAACCAACAAATTACAGAAATTTGAACTTATCCAACCAAAGAGATGTCAAAATCAGAAGTCCAGTTCTATTTTACTCGCACTAACATAGCAAAACATCAAAAAATAAAGAATTAAAATAATTAAATACATCAACTATCCACTATATTCTCTGTGACCTTAAAGGAAAATGTGTCAAAGTTGGTAGATGTAGATTGGTGGTGGTGAAAAACATGAAACCCCTTGTTTTTTTTGTCTTTTCCTGTGGCAAAAATTTGCTCCTCGTTCAAAACACATTTTTAAAGCCCATAAACTTCTAAAACAAGACTTTTAGAACAAGCCATCCAGCCCTTCTAAAACAAAACTTTTAGGTCGAGCATTTCAACAAACATTTGGTGGGTACACAACGAAATGAACAGAATAACAAAACATGACTTATAGGTCGAACATTTCAACAAACACTTGGTAGGTAGACAACGAAATGAACACAATAAAGACAGATGTTAAGCAAAACGATGAGTTATGAAGATCATAAATGACCTATTCACGAATTTTGTTTCAGAAATAGGGAAATCGAAACCCTATTCACGAATTAGGGTTTCAAAAATTAGGGTTTGTCAACCCGTAATCATATTAGAGATTTCGAATCGTAAACCCCATTTTTTGAGCAATTTGAAAAGAAACCTTAAAAATTCGAAATCGAAATCATAGGTTTCTGCACCAAATCGAGAGAGAGAGAGAGAGAGAAAGAGAGAGAGAGGGACCTGCTGGTGGAGTGAGGGGGTTCGTCGGCGAGGGGGGTAGTTCGATCGATCGCGAGCCTCTCTTCGTGTTCGAATCGCTTGAATCGCCACTCTCTCTCTCTCTCTCTCTCTATCGTCTGTTTAGCGTCTGAATGAACACAGCGGCTGAATGAACACCTTCATTTCTTATCTGAGCCGTTGGATTAGATCCAACGGTTGTGACTCAAAGTCCGGATTTTATTTTAAATTACAGGAGTTAATATTTTTTTATACATGTACAAAATTATATACGGAGTATCTTAATTGACAAGTTTTTTTTTGGGAAGGGCGAAATTTATTATTAATCTCTGAGAATACAAAGATTAATCGGGAAATTGCCTAAGATCCTAACGAATGAGCCCAATAGGGCTCTAAGCCCAACCTAAGTTTCCTTAACTTGAGGAGGACACGCGGATCGGAAAAAAAAATTGAGGAGGACATTAATTTATTCTTTTTAGAGTCTAAAGTCTTCATCAAGACAAAAATGCCCCGTCCCTAGCGCACCCTCTCATTCTCTATCTGTTCGCGCGGAAATTGGGAAACATGATTATGAGGTGCTGTACATACTGTGTTTGGATGAGTTTTGAAAAGAAAATTTTGAGAAGAATTTTTGAGATAGTGTTTAGTTAGATTTTTGAAAATGGAAATAATGAGTTAATAATTGGAGAGAGAGAGAGAGAGAGAGAGAGAGAGAGAATGAGAATACAGAGGTAATGATTGGAGAGAGAAATGTTAAAATTAATTGGAAAAAGAAAAATTCTTTTTGAAAATTTTATTTGAAAATGAGCAAAAAATAGAACCAAACAAAGTTGTTGTGTTAATCAAAACACGTGATGCTGCCGTCTTAATCAAGACACGTGAAACTGAGCTACCACTGCCCCATTGGAAAAGGGTGATTCGTTCATATACATATATGGACTATATGGTGTGAATGAGTCTCATGGTGGATTACGGTTCCGTTTTTATTTTTACGAGTATTTTTTTTAAAAGGTTCCTTCTTTTAATTGAATGCAATACTTCAGTAATTAAATTTCATACTCCCCAAATTGATATTCAATCCCTCTTTTTTGTTTTCTAGTAAATTTTTTAATGTTTGATTCCGTCTTTTATTTTTATTTTTTTAACAGGTTCCCTCTTTTAATTGGATGCATATTTTGGTAATTAATTTTCATACCTGCGAAATTGACACCCACACCCTTTTTTGTCTTTTAGTGAACTTTTTATGCACGGTCTTTTATTTTTATTTTTTTAACAGGTTCCCTCTTTTAATTGAATGCAATATCTTGGTAATTGATACTCATACCCCCGAAATTAATACCCACCCCCCTTTTATATTTTTTAGTGAAATATTTGCACATAAAAGTTCACTAGGGTATGGATAACAATTTAGGGGTGTGAAAATCACTCCCCAATATTTTTGGTGATAAATGGTACTCCCATAGTCCCATTTTAAATGCTCCATGCAAAAAGTCGTGTCATTTTGACATTTTAAAAAAAAATTAGGGGAGTGATTTTCACATCCCTAAAATTATCCACACCCCCTTTTTTGTCTTCTAGTGAAATTTTTATATGTAAAAATTTTACTAAAAGACAAAAAAAATCGGTGTAGATAACAATTTGGGGGTGTGAATATCAATTACCAAAAATTATTATCTCATTTTATTTTTTGAATTGTTTTAGGAGATACAAGACTATTTTTAGTTGAGATACTGTTACCTCATTCTTTGTTTCAAGTGAGATAATGTTATCTTTTGTTTATATTTGTGGATACGGAGACCATTTTAGCTGAGATACCATTATCTCATGCTTTATTTTTGTAGAAACTGAGGCTGTTTAAGTTGAGATAGCTTTATCTCTTACTTTATTTGTAGATACAGAAACTGTACATTTTAACTGAGATATTGTTATCTCATTATTTTTTCTCCTATATATATAGCAACAAAGATTGTTTCCGTTGAGATACCATTATTTCTTACTTTATTTTGTACATACATAGATTGTTTTACCAGAGATTCCATTCAGGAAAGAAGTACAAACTTTTTTTTTTTGCTAAGATACCATTATCTCTTGCATTTTGTAGATACAAATTGTTTTTAGCTGAGATATCATTATCTCTTCCTTTATTTTTGTACATGGAGACGGTACATTTTAGTTGAGATATTGTTATCCCATGATTTGTTTTAGATGAGATGCCATTATCTAAGGGTCATCATTCGGCCCACTGGCCCGCGGTCTGCCTGGCTTTTGCCTAGCCCAAGCCAGATCAAGCGGGCAGGCTAGCCCAGCCCCGAATAGTTCATGGGCTGGGCTTGGGCCTAAGGATTTTAACTTGAGCGCGCCCGCCCAACCCGCTTGGTAGCTCGGATAAGCTCCTTCTTTTGCAAATAGTAATACACCCCCAAAATAAATGATGGAATTAAATCCCACCTTTGTACCCACCTTTGTTGCTACCACGCATGAGTATTTTCTCAGTGCACATCGCACAAGCATAAGCAAAGCTGTAAGCACCTAACAACTGTACATTTTAATTGAGATACTGTTATCTCATGCTTTTGTTGATATTTCCGACTTTTTTTATCTGAGATACCTTTATCTCTCTCTCTCTGTTTTTTTTTTTCCAAAAATTTAAATTGTTTTAGTTGAGAATTGAGATAGCGGTATCTCTTATAAAAAGAACAAATCAACATACTCCAATATTTCAAAATGAAAAGAAAAAGGATTTTGTTAATGTGTGCCCCTAAGGTACATGATAATATTCATTAAATGAGCCTAATTAAATCCAGTTTTGGTTGAAATAGTAAAGATAATTTATGGCTAGTGTTTCAAATTTAGATTTCTCATGCAAACAAAGACAAATAGAAAAGTTAATGTAAATTAGTTTTACTATTTTTAACAAAAGTATGTTTAATTAGACTTATTTGATGAACATTATCATATGTTTTATGGACACACATTAACAAAACCCAAAGAAAAAGGACCAGTCAACATATAGGTGTAATAGGAGCAGTTTTTCAGTACGGAGAGGGTACCACGTGATACCCCTCGGCGCATCTAGGCCGTCCATTTTGGTTTTGGGCGGTCCGGATTTGGAGAGAGAAAAAGGAGAGAGAGTGATGAGGAAGGGTGTTTTAATCTCGGCTATCCAATACACTTTTAAACGGTCCGAATATAACGTTTGAGTACAATGTAAGCTCGGCCACGTGGTACCGAGTAGGTACCCAAATTTTTTTCGGGTATTTAATGTTTCGTAATGAATGACAGCTTTGAAGCATTTTGTCCTGATTCTCAATAAGTCATCAACAGTACAAGACGCGTGTTAGGACGGGATAGATTGTGAACAATTTGGGTGGACTAATTACCGTGTAGACTCTGTAGTTAGTCCTGTTCGCCAAGGCACCCAAGATTAATTGGGAGGCGATGAGACAAACAGCCAAAGCTAGGGGAACACAGCCCACTAGACAAGCCCCAACGCGACCCGGAATCTTAATTGACAAGTTAATATTAATTGACTTTAAATAGATTTTTAACTTGAGTTAATATTTTTTTTCTAGGTATTCTTTTATGTCTATTTAAAGTAAAAATTTATTTTGTTGAGAAGTTTTTAATATATTACTATAATCTACTAGTACCAATTTGAATTCTTTTTTGTTCCACCTTAATTACATGATTGCTACCCAAAGGAAAATCCAATTCTCTTATTATCTAATCTCAATCTGCTTCCTATTTTTTTCTTCCTTTCCTATTTCTTTGCAATATCTCTTGATCTCTTCCAACCTTAAAACTATTTAACAGGATACATTCTTAGTTGCTCTATCTCTCTCTCTGGTTCATTTGTGGTCTCTTTTTTTAGGGTTCTTAATGTTCTTGTTCAATCTATGATTAATTGGGGGTTAAAAGTGTTGTGATAAAGTGTTCATTACTTGGGTAGAACTGGAACCGAACCAAAACCGGTCCGATCTTGCGGTTTGGATCTGGACAGGTTTTACATATGTATTAATTTTTAATTTTCTAGAACCAGTCAGAATGGTCCGATTACTGAATTTTTAAAGAACTGGTCCAATTCGGACCGGTGTGCACTTCTGTGTTATTTTTAAAATAAAGTGAAATTTAAAGTTCTATTTTTTAATAGGTTTTTGCACTCAAAGGAGATAGGCAGAGGCTATATAATATGTGTTATAAGTTTTTTTTTTTGAACTGCAAAAAGGGTGGGAGGGGCGACCAGCATAGCAACTCCCTTTGGGCGTGACCATAGAGGCTCCCGACCCGCTGTGGAATGTCCGGTTGAGCCATAGCTACTGTCCGGAAGAACAGGCCGTCACCACAGCACCACCTCAGCACAAGCTGATAGTAGTATAGCACTACCAAAATCCCTCCAATGCCATTGGGGGGCGAGACTATTTTTTTTGGGGCAATGATTCTTTTTTTGTTTTCTATTTTTTTGCACTCCTTTTCCACTGTACTTTGTGTATGGAAAAGTAACTAAGAGCCTTGAGGTTAAGTGTTAGCTTTGTTACTCCCTCCGTTTCAAATTTCTTGCTCATTTTCGCTATTCAAATGTTAAGGTTAGTTTTGTTACTCCCTCCGTCTATGAGAAAGTTTTTTTGACCAACTGCCCATCCTAATAAAATGTTTATATTTTAAAATGTATAATGTTATACATAGTCAATATGGATCTCGTTTGATAGTTCTTGATTGGTTAATTCTATTAAACAAAATTTTTAAATTTGTAAAAATTAAAAGATATAAACCATTGAAAAATGATAAGAAAATCGGGACAGAAGAAGTATTTGACATAAATAAGGTTTCACAAGTGAAGTGAAAAAAAAGATAGTGCGAACAATCGACTGAGTTGATTTTTTTTTTAAATCTTTATAAATGCATTCAAACAAATTAAGTAAGCGGTTTTGATTATTTGCATGGGACCCAAATATAAGTCCCACATAATGCAGTGTTCATTTGGTGTACACCATTTTGCATACCCAATTGATTATTGGAGCCCTTCTCGACAGAGGCATTTGGGGTTTAGGGCTATGTTTGGCTTCTAGACCCCCTTTGGACTAACTCATTAACTCCCCCGCTAACCCTCACTGATGTATATCGAATGGCAAAAAAAATTTGTTTAAAACATGTTTTTGAGAGACTATAAAAAATCAGCTCATTCGAGTTTCCATGAACACTTGATTTGTTTTCGTCCATGAATCTGAAGGGACAAAAACCGAATGTATATCGAATGGCAAAAAAAACCCAATATCCGATTTTTGCAAGGACCATTAAAGTAATAATTAAAACAAATTGAAAACTAATACCGACTATGAATGGGATCCTAAAATAGATTTCACAAAAATCCGGTGTGTATATTTAGTGTCTATCAAATAGTGTACTACTACTGGATAGCGCAGCACAAGACCTATTACTACCCTAGAGAGTTTCTCTATCCAAAAAGTTAGAGAATCCTAGTGTTTCTATCCCTTCTACCTACCGGCGGCGCCTCACCTTTCGGCCTCCCCTTTTTTTCTCTTCTCCTTTTTCCATGAAACAAAATTTTGACCTCCCTGGATAATTAAGAATCCATCTTCATCATACTCATCGTACATTGGAGGCAAACTCCAATCCACTTGTGGTTGTGAAACTGCCGAATCATTATGAGAAAAAAAATACCCTTCAACTTATTATCTTCAAACGCCATGGAATGGACACTTAACAGGATGGATAGTTGTGCTCTGATACCAACTGATGTAGCGGAAGCTTATAGAAACACGTTATAACACAAGTTTGAGTCCGTTGATTCGCGCACGAATACTTGGAGATCAAAACCCTTCCTTAAACCTGTTGATTCACTGAGAATACCAGGGCTAAAGGCATCAATAACTTCGTGATTCCGCAGAATACCAAAGTAATTGGAAGAATAAAGAGAACACGATCTCAATTTAATTAATCATCAAAAGCTCAATAATTCCAAGGACTTACAATCCTAATTATACTAACAAATGGATGAATCTAGACACAACATTTAGCCTTCCCAATACATGACCTTTGGACTCTCCAACAAGACAATTAATACTAGAAAAGAACCATTTGACTACTAAGACTCATCATGCAAAGTACTTGACCTTGGAACTAAAAGACACAATTAATGGGCATTGAAAATGAAAAGACATTAAAATAACTTGGCTAATTATGCTTTGACTTGTGATGTTCCAACTCCACCATTACGCTACTTTGCAATCAAAACGGCCCAAGTACCGTTTCGCTAGCCAATCCACATCAGGATTTATACTCAGCGGGGACGTGAACTATATGCATCTGTTTTTGCATTGATAATGGAAAGTATATTTTATAAGTATCTTTTGTTGTTAGCTAGCTAGGTTTGGAGGAGAAACAAGAATACTCGTATACATATATAATATAAGAAATTATATTGTGGCCTACATGTGATGTCTACATACCTCTTTCATTTTATTAATTAAATTATGAGTGATAAATAAATTGTCGAATTATTTGATGTCTAATTGTGAAAAGGTATGTGTCTTATTATGAAAGGGTATATCCTATATGAAAGGACACATTCTATGTGAAAGAGTATACTTGTTGGGCATTAATATATCAAGGGTCATATCAGTTATGAAATGATCAAGAGAGATACACCCATTGAGAAAGACATCTTTAGGAGATAACTTTTCCTTGATGACAGTAAATGTATTGCCTATCAATACCGCATCCAGAGGGTCCCTAACTTAACCTTAATAAGAACAAGTCTGTATTTCCATCAATAGGGCTCATTACGTCATAGGTTATAAGATCTCTTTGCTTTGTTCGATCACTTTAACAATAATGGTTGAAGGTACGATTTCAAGTTTTCACTGCGCTCATAGGTAGGAGTATCAATTTCTTTCATATACATATATAAAGGGGCCAGTTCTCCACACACAATATTTAACCCAATTTTTGGTACAAAAAATATTCGGAATCCATGCAAATGAGTTGAGTTGATTTTTTACGGGTACCCTTAAAACATGTTTTAAACAAAACACCACCTTTTGTCCGCCCCTAGCTAGGCAATGTCCCTTTTCCTTTGTCACTTGCATTTTTGCCGCCTGATATTAGGTGTTGTTACTTTCCTAGTCTCTGTTGGGTAAAGAGTCTACAATACTTATGTAAGGAAGATATTGGAGTACTAAGTTCTTATAGGAAAAACAAGGAAGACTTCTTTTTTGAAGTTTTTCAAATAATAATTCCACAAAGTTTGAGATATGTTCGTGAACGAAATAGAATTAATAGAAAGGAGGTTTCTTAAACTTTTGAACGCTTACACCCTCTGGGCTACACATTGGGTTACACTCTATCCAGATGTTTGACATTCGTCCCCTTTCTCCCTGACTTTCTCTCTCTCCTACACGTGTCAGACATCCGGATAAGGTATAACCAATGTAGAACCCAGAGGGTGTAAGTGTAGCATTACTCAATTGTCAAACAAATGAGCTGCATATCTTGTAAGGTGATGTGGGATATACACCTTGTTTGGTTGGAGTTTTGAAAACCCTTGAAAACCCAAAAACCCTTTAAAACCGAACAAGGGAAGGTTCTCAAAACCCGGTTCGGAAACCCAACCAAACAAGTGTTTTAAGTTTTTTTCTAATGTACATTAAAAAAAACTTTAATACATTAGATTTTTTTTTGAAAGGTTTAATACATTAGATTAATGATGTGACATCCGAACCTTCCTTAATATTTCACAAATAGTCATGTTTTTATGTACTCCAAGAGATATGGCTGGGATTACTGAATTTTAAAATTAGATAGCATAAGCTGTTGTCACAAATATTCTAGTTATAGCTAACAAATTTGAATTTGACTTGTTATATAGGAGTATTTTAAACGAGCTATATTTCTTGTACAGTGATGTTGGATTTACTGCTTTATGTTATCTGACCTAAGCCAATAAGATTTTTTCTAAATAAATCCAAAAGTAATAGATTCATAATTTAGTTACCGATGTGACATTTCGAAAGCTCTCCTTAACATACCGTACACATATGATATGTCAAAGGGCAAAATTTCACTGACCTCCCCTGAGGTTACAAATAATACACTATCCTCTCCAGCTTTACAAATTATTACCAAGGCTCCCACTTCCATTATGTTTACTATAATTCCGTTAGTTTAGGCTGACTGAACCAAATTAGAATTTTGGGTTATTAACATGTACATATTCTGTTTTAGTAATTGCAATTTTTTTAGATTAAAATTAATATTTGTCACTTACTGTATCTCGTTCTTTTGGGCAACAGATAAATACTTTTCCAAAATAGAATATGCAAATTTATATCTTATCATATCCCATCCAAAAATAAAGAAGAATGAAGAATCATCCTAAATGTTTTTTTTTTTGTAATGACTTTTTTTTATAAACAAAAATAATGTAATTGACAAGGTCTTTCCACTTACAATTTTCATTTTCCATTTTCCATTTCTGTTTTGTTATATATTGAAACAAAATTATGCTTTGGTTGTACATATTTTAGTCGGTATTATATAGTAACTTATGCATTTTATACATCTGGTGAGATTATATATCTATTCACTGTTAGTCCCATCAACTACTAATCTAGCCTTAATTGAATATATGAAATAGAGGTAACGAATGGTAATTTGAGATCTTTAGAAAACAAGGAAAGGTATACTCGGCATAGAAACTTAAGTGAGCGAATAAGGTTTTCAGATAAGCAAGAATGGTATTCCTACCTAAGAAGTGGATATGTTATATAAGAGAAAATTATTCAAGGAGAGAGTAAAACCCCTCAGAAAGCCATTCCACTCCTTTAATCAAACCTATACCAAATTGAGTTTTTCTCAAAATTTTACTCAAATCAAGGGAGACTCAAATTTTTATACAAATTTCACAAGGCTATTTATTCCTCTCAAATCTACAATCATGCTATTAATGAGGCATTTACTCAAATTTATGCTTGGATTTGGATTTGGATTTGCCCATTGGATTGCTTATACTTAAATGGATCTTTTACTCAATTTTGAGTAAAACTATGAGTAAGGGTTGAAAATGCTCTAAATAAGAAAGAGTTTGTTTGGTAGTTGACATTGATGAATAAGAATGGGGAATAAATAAATACTTATGTGCAAGTTTTACTTGGTTGCCCCTTGTGATAAGAATAAAAAAAAAAAAAAAGAGTTTGGGAGAATAGAATAGTCAGAATACTATAACCCGACTCTTGAGATCAACCAACAAGAAACAAAATTCCCCAAGAATTTCAAGTTCTAGGAAAAAATTCTCAATATTTTTATCGAGAAAAACAAGTTCCAGTTCAAATCCTCAATAATTGACAAACAATAAAAAATAAAGAAAAGAAACATATCCCCTTTATCACATGAGAGAAGGGTCCAAATCCGTTCTGGGCGACGGAGAATCGATCTTGGTCATTGGTAGGTGTCTTTGTGATCATCTTCATCATCGTGTGATAAATGAATTTGTGATCATCGTCAACATCGTCCATCACAGACCATCGTTGTTATCTTCGTAACCTCCGCTTGGGATTTGGTTGCTAGATGCACAACAAGAGAGAAGATGAATGGTGGGTAGGTTTAGATATGGTATGATATGAATCCCACAACATAACACTTCGTTTTGATCCACTACACCATCAAATCTTTTCTTTTTTGATCCAGTCACTTTGATATGTTTTTTTTTCTCCCTCTTAAAATAGTTTGGAAAATATATATATATATATATATATATATATTAACATAGTCTTTTGACAGTAAAATGTTATGATTGAAAAAAGAAAAAGGGGGATTAAGAAGATGAATGGGCTTGTACTATTTATTTTTCTCATTTATAAGAGCGGGGTATCATTTTCTAAAAAAACTGATCTTCTCATTTATTTTCTTCAAGTCTTACAAATATAAAAGATGAAAGAATAATAATTGGTATCATATAATATGTTAATAACTTACTATAATATAAATATTGAGAGAAAGAGATATTTATTATTTTAATAATTTACATATTAAAAATAAAGTGCAATTATTAAATTTATATAAGACAATAAAAAAAGAAAAATGAGCACAACAAAAATTACATAAGGGCAATCAAGAAATTTACTTCATTATTTCAATATCCATCTTTCTTATCTATCCATATCAATTACTAAACAAATCAAGTATAAGTTAATCTCTTCTTTCTAATCTCTCATTCTTAAATGATCTCTCCTCATATCATATCCATCTCTTATTCCGGGCCTATTTGGCGGTCAGTTTTTCTCATTTTCAAGTTCTCATTTTTTAATTTTGGTTGTTTGGCCGACAAAATTCAAAGTTATTTGGCTGACAAAATTCAAAACATATTCAACCAATCTAAATTATCAAAATTTGACAATTGGAGCAAGAACTAAGAATAGGCTCCGAAGAGGCTTTTCTTACACTTCTCATTTTCTTTTTCTACTTATGTTGCAAAGTACATTTTGCACATTTCTTTCAAACACTCTTACCAGATTCAAAATATATTATAATCATAATCCAAAAAACTAAAAAGCCAAAAAATTTAAAGTGAAAAACTGGATAAAAAAAGTTAAGCATGTTTTTTGCCTTTTGACTTATTAAGGAGAAAAGCAAACTAAGTTTTTGACTTATTTTGGTCTAACAAGCTGTAGAAATTATTTATTAGCCCAAAATAAATGACTTTTTAAAACTCAAAAAAAATAAAAAACATGCTTAACTTTTTTATGCCAAAATAAATCTGAGGCTCCATCTTTCTTATCCATCCAAACACCCCCACCATATTTGCCCGACAAATGGGAAGTGTTAGGGTGTAGCTGAGCAATATGACAAAGCACAAGGGGGTGATGTCGGAAAATATCACCCTTTTTAGGTCTTGTTCTCCAATAGATTTTAGGTACATAAAATCTCATATTTCATGATACTTCAATCTCAACACATAAAATATAATTGTCATTTTATGAGATTTTCATAAAATCCTCCTAAAACCTATAGAAAAACTACTTAGATTTTATCAATTGGAAAAATAACTCTATTTTATCATCTATTCATAAAATAAATATTTTATGAGATTGTTATAAAATCTACCTAAAATTTATCGGAAGACCTTAATCTAATCATGGAACAAATGCAGGAGGAGTACAAAATTTCGATAACGAGGAGAGAGAAAAACCAAAGCCGTCGTCGACCTTCAGTTGTCGTGTCTGACTGAATCACCTCCTCTCCTTTCTTCTTCTTCTTCTTCTTCTTGATTTCTCTCTCCTGCTATTCACACAAACATAGTACATACATATATACACACACATACAACACGACACACATATATAAGCACAAATTCGCTATCAAGTCACCTCTCTCTCTCTCTCTCTATTCATCTATGGCGGAATCGGTCGAGCTCCCGAATCGACTGGCAATTCTTCCCTTCAGGAACAAGGTTCTGTTGCCTGGTGCAATTATTCGGATTCGATGCACCTCACCCAGCAGGTGCGCACATATGTATAAGCTCAATTATGATGTCTTTTCAATTGACTCTCGATTGAGAGTCTTTAATACGGTAAATAATAAGGTAGGTAGTTCCGTGTTAGAGTGGTTATTCTAGATTCCGTCTTCTTCTTTTCTTGTTAGGGTTTAAATTGGCATAGCCAATTGGAAACTGAAATCCGATCGGAATTGGATTTTCTGCTATGTTTGTTGTTTACAACACGGATATTTTGAAAAAAAGTAAAATTGAGCATGATGTAGCTGAAAGCCTGAAACCTTTATGCTTCAGTGCTTTGGTAGTTGGTAGGAGATGACGAGAGGGGGAAAACGAGCTCAATTCAAGACTAGGCTTAACTGGTTTAAAGTTTCAAGTTTGGTAGAAGCTTATATTTGAGCATTACATGGCGAGGGCCACAAAGACTAGAACGAATGGACTACTTAAAAACGTATGGGCTGTGGCCTATGTGATTATTGTAATCGGGAAGAATTTCCAAATTCAACCATATTCACGTCTTCTTTGTTTTTCCTTTTTTGTTGGGTGCATACGCGTGTGGTGATGGGGAGTTAGGTGTAGAGAATTTTACATTCCTCCGAAGATAAACAAAGTTAGAAAACAAATTTCAACTTCTTTGGTTTGTTATAGTTGGAATGGGACATTAAAAATTTAGTTTGTTGATCAGGATGTATCCTAAGGTATTTACCCGCTAACTTGGATTATGATGCTGCAGTTGCTTGAAATGCTAATAGAATGGTTCAATTATGGTAATTATCAGTTAGTTTATTCATAAACATTGAAAGCTGGATTCTCCGTGCAGTGTGAAACTGGTGGAGCAAGAATTATGGCAGAGGGAGGAGAAGGGGTTAATTGGGATTTTGCCAGTTAGGGATGCCACAGAGACAACATCAGTGGGTCCCACGTTATCTCCAGGTGATCATGATTTTTTAACTTTGTGTTTAGCATGATCAATGAGTTTGCATCGCTTGGTTGGATGGTATGAATGAGGTGAAATGAAACTTTGTTGCCCTTCCAGGTGTAGCGACTGATTCAGGGGAGGGAAGCTCAAAAATTCACCTAGGTACATCAGATTCTCTCAAGTTTGACGGGAAAAATCAGCAGGAATTCATTCACTGGCATACCAGGTATAACCTTAATTTGATGAGGCAACCTTTTTGGTGTCTGGTTTCGCTGCTAGTAAAAGCCAACTGCTATTTTGTTGCACATGCTTAACTTTCTATTCCATTTGGCTCTTTGCACCTTCATGGCTAGTTGCTACCTTCATGTGCTCTTTGATTTCAGTTGTGATTTGCTCGCTCAACTTTATGATTGGTGTTTTTTGCATTTGTTTGTTTTCCCAATATGCATGATAGATTATTTCCTCTTTCAGGGGAGTTGCAGCTCGTGCGTTACATTTGTCAAGAGGAGTGGAGAAACCAAGTGGAAGGGTCACATACATAGTTGTCCTTGAAGGTTTGTGCAGATTCAGTGTCCAGGAGCTTAGCACAAGAGGAACGTATTATACTGCACGGATTGCTCCTGCTGATATGACGAAAGCTGGTAAGTTAGGTTTCTATTCTTTCTTTTGGAAATTTATTTGGTGCATAATTAGAACTTATAGTCATATGGAGTGAGTGCTG
Organism: Gaultheria prostrata; assembly: GCA_036023075.1. Taxonomy (NCBI): domain Eukaryota; kingdom Viridiplantae; phylum Streptophyta; class Magnoliopsida; order Ericales; family Ericaceae; genus Gaultheria; species Gaultheria prostrata. Next base: position 347 of record JAXBDA010001854.1, on the reverse strand, counting down.
GATTAATTGATTCTAGTTTCCTTCTTTTCAACGGATTGGTGTGGTGGGAAGTTGCACGTATGACATACGACTGATTTTAGAGTGGAGATGTTACAGTGTGCAGGTTGGTGTAACACAAGTAGGATGTGCTTTTAACACGAGTAGGTGTGTATAGTTTCCTCGTTCATTGAACCTGACTCTATAGGTTCGTTGTTTGTAAGTTTAGACAATATAATTGAGAGGCAAAAAGTAGGGTTCTCTTCTCATTACGTAGTACTTATACAAGAGAGGAAAAGATAAATTACAATATGATCCTAAACTATTAATCTAATTACACGAGTAAATAAATATATCCTAATTACACTTTT